>CM036778.1:6058283-6345783 GCA_020796225.1 Arion vulgaris
ACCGGTTGAGAAATGAAGACATCTGGAAAAAGTGGGTACAACATCAGTACTAGACTTCACCAAGAAACAACAAATTAAATGGTTCGGCCACGTAAGCAGATTACCATCAGACTGTGCACCCCAAAGAGCAATGCTGCTCCGATACAATGCGTACAAAGCAAAAGGCCGGCCACGCAAAGGATGGACCTCAGAGATAACAGAGGCGACGAAAGAGACTATCTACGAAGCGCATACTAGGGCCCGTTTTAGAAATCTCTTCCTGACCTGACGCTGTGAGGCATACAGGATTCGAGAAAGAAAGAAAGAAAGGAAGGAACGTTTGAATGTCTACGTATGTAGTGTTTTGTTTTTTTATTCGTCACTTCTGTTGTATCGTTTGCATGATAAAGGCCTTTTGGTTGAAAAGTTGCTGAATATTGTCACTGTTTTTTTATTTTGTAAAACTAAAGTATTTTGTTCTTACGTGTTTCGCTAATGGCCTGACATCATGGTTCGACACAAGATCGACGTCAGAACTGATTACATGCACCAAGGAGAGAGAGTTGTGGAGAGACATAATCGACTGCACCGACAGACATGCATTTAATTGATTGCTAGTGCAGTCGATGGGAAACTATTAAGGGTAGGATTTTTTTCTAATTTCTTTCTTCATCATGAAGGTGCGTATCCTTTATAGGACGTTGCTCTCTTTGCAGCACATCTGAAATTTACTCTGTCTCTAGCCAGTTCACCCACTTCGTCGATGGTCATGTTCATGGTTTCTTTAATATCTTGTAACCATCTTCTTCTTGGTCTGCCTCTGCGTCCTGGGACCCTGCCCTCTAATATTGTTCTTTCCAGGCCATCGTGACGCTTGATGTGACCAAAGTATGTAATTTTTCTGTATAGTATGTTGTTTATCAGCCAATTCTCTTTAACATTTAGTTCTTTCAGGACATCAGTGTTCTTTCTTTTTCTTGGCCATTTCTTTCTTACTTTTCTCAAATCCTGTTTTGCCTCACATAGTCAGGATATGAAGAGATTTCTATAAAGAGCATTTGCATGCGATTCATAGATAGTGTCTTTCGTCGCCTCTGTTATCTCTGAGGTCACCTTTTGAGTGGCCGGCGTTTTTGCTTTGTATACATTGCATAGAAGCAACATTGTTCTTTGAGGCGCCCTGTCTGTTGGTAATCTGCTTATGTGCCCGAACCATTTAATTTGTTGTTTCTTGATGAAGTTCAGTATTGATGTTGTACCCACTTTATTCCTGATGTCTTCATTACTAAACCGGTATCTTCTTGTTACCTCCAGCATTTTGCGTAGACACTTCATCTCTGTCATCGCCAGTGTGGTGCCGGTAATGAAAGCAAAGAATAGTACCACCGCAACCTATAAGGCATGTCGAAAGAGGCGAGTGATGTAGGAACTAGGGGAAACTACTATAGTAAAAGAAAAAGCATCTCAGAAATCGAATGTGCTTGTCTACTTATAGGCGCATAACAGACACAACGTACAATTGCTCTTAGGCTTAGATCACATACAAATCACAAAGAGTCGTTAATATGTGGCCGATGAAGAAGAAGATCTCTGACGTGATTAGTTTTTTTTCGTGATGTCTTCATTTCTAAACCAGTCTCCTCTTGATACTCCCAGCATTCTGCGTAGACACTTCATCTCTATCGTGACTAGTTTTCTTCTATCATTTGATTCCAGCTTCCTGGTTTGGCACTGATAGCATAACGTTACACCCATCATTCTGCTAGACACTTAATCTCGGTCGCGACTAGTTTTCTTCTATCATTTGATGTCAGCGTCCATGTTTTGTCATCCACATAGTAAAACGAAATCGTATATATTTGCTTTTCTGCATTTCTAGTCCTAATTAAATAATAGTTCTGTTGTAACGAGAGAACCAGTATTATTATTATATTTGAAAATCCAATCTGGCAATGACCCGGACGTATCAAATATTGAGAAGTTCAAATATATGATCCTAATTTGTCTAGATACGCTCTGCATTATGAGTCTACATTCTCAATAATTTAGTACCAGTTGTAATATGATGGGTTAGGGAAATTTAACACCTCCCAGTCCAATCTGGTAGTTATTAGAATGTTAAATGAGAAAGAAGTATTTGCTGGAGACGATGAGGATGTATATGTGTTTATATGTGAATAGATAATAATGTTGATGTGTTCGAAATCTGGCGAACATGAAACATAGGTCAGAGATAATGTTGATATTTTATTACTTTTGTCTAAGAAGAAAATATTTAATTTTTTAATATTTTTGTAAAAAAATTGTTGGAATATATATATTTTTGTTTTAGTAGAAAATGTAGGATTATTATTATTTTGTTTTTGATGAGTCAATCTCGGATTTTTGTTCTATTTTTATTAGGAAAAATGTTGCATTTTTGTTGTTTGTTTTTGAAAGAGAAAATGTTCGATATTTTTTCAGTTTTTTAAGACAAATCTTCGACTTTTGTTCTCTTATTTTAGGAAAAATATTCGACAGTTTTTTTTAAAAAGAAAATGTTGGATTTAAAAATATTTTTTAACCCTTTAGCTGCTAAAGACGTATATATACGTTTTTTCCCATTCACTTCTAAAGACGCATTAACACGTCTGTTATTATCTCTCCTCTGTGGGGTAAAGACGTGTTAATACGTTATACATTGCTACTGCCACTGCTATAGGCGTACATTCACGTTTGTGACCTAGGAACAAAGAGTAGCTATTTTTAGCTGTCTTTGGAAAGTATGTAGCAGTGAAAGGGTTAAGAAAGAGAATGTTGGATATAAAAATATTTTTTTAAGAAAGAGAATGTTGGACTCCTACAAGGGAAAATTTTGGATTTCTGTGTGGTTCTTTTTTTTAAAGAAAAGTGTTGGATTTTAAATAAAGTGTTTTAAAGCCAAAGGATTGACATTGCATCAGGTTTTACTCCATATGGCTCGGTCACTCTCTGCAGAAATGGCACGTCACCTGTCGAGAGTATTGTACAAAGCATTAACTCCGTAGCTCCAGCAACAATCCTAGGGTTCTCTGGGAAAAACTGCACTTGTGAACAGAATGGCGCGGTCCGGACTCGAACCCACGACCTTCGACTCACAAGGCAAAGAGCTTAACCACTCTGCCACAGACACACAAGAGAAACAACTTTTTAAAGAAGATATATATATTTATTAAAGAAGTTTTGGATTTTTAGTTGATTTGGGGGTGGGGGAGAAAATGTTTGTTGGATTCTTGGTTTAATTGAGAGAAAAAATGTTGGTAGTTTGTTTATTTAAGAATGCAATAAGTTTATATGTTTATTTAATTATCTGAGTTAAAAGTGAAATTTTTTTGTTCACATGACATACTTCTTCTTCTCTCAAACTTTCTTTACGGCTGTTTTTATCATTCTATCGTGATATATAAACAGCCAAACATCAAGAACGGAATGTACGTTCACAACCTTCAGTACCAATTGGAGCTCAGGTGCTTATCCTTCGGCTGTGTGTTCGGTTTCAACCAGATCCATTCTGCCGTATATTTGGGCCCGGATCTACGCCTTTACGATCATCTCTGATCTGAGTTATGGTGATTGGACGTCATCTCTGTATAGGATGATCGGCGTCCGAAAAGTATTGCCCTTAGTCTCGATGCTGTTAAGGGTTAAATATGGGGTAGATTGGGGCGAGAGTGGGGGAGGGTCCAATCCTGATGGTTGTCTTTATTGCAATTAGTTTCTCAATATGGCTCGATCTGTCTCCGCAGAAGTGACACGCTGCTTGTCAAAAGCACACTGTATAAAATACGAATTCCGAAATTCTAGTAGACATCCTAGCTACAGGGGTTTTTAAAGCCGAAGTATTGACATCATAGCACCGGGTTTTATCCCATATGGCTCGGTCCCTCTCAGCAGAAAGGGCTCGCCATCTGCCGAGAGTACTGCACAAAGCACGAATTCCGTAGCTCCAGCAACAATCCTAGGGTTCTCTGGAAAAACTGCACTCGTGAACTGAACCGCACGGTCCGGATTCAAACCCACGACCTTCGACTCACAAGGCCAAGAGCTTAACCACTTAGCCACAGAGATTCCCAAAAATCCTAGTTATCTCTGGGGAAACGAACTAGAGAGATGAACGACTTGGTCCAAGTTTGAACCCATCTTCCTCAGAACGCAAAGCAAACAACGTTACCGCTTATCCCGCCGTGTGGTGTTGCCGGGGCTGACAAGGGGCAAACAATATTAGCCCTGCCACCTACAAGACATTTCGTAGGAGACGATTAAGGTAGGGGTGTAAGGAAAATACCCTAGTAAATAAAAAGTGTTGCAGGCATCGGATGTGCTGACCTGACCTACTTGTAGGCACATAACAGGCACAACCTACAATCGCTCTTAGACTCAGACCACATACAAATCACAAAGAATGGTTTAACAAGTGGTCGAAATGGAGCGTTGGAAGAAGAAGAAGATTTCTTATCAACGACAACTCTTGCCCGAGTGGTTACCGGTGCCCAAATTTGGGGTGTAAAGAATAGAACCACTGTTACCTGCCACGCATGTCGTAAGAGACGACTAAGACAATTTTGGCTGAAATCGGATGCATGTGTCCTAAACGTGTAGAAGTCTATGCATTTAGGGGCCTACCAAACCAATGTGCAACATATATGATGCTCGTCCATCACAGGTGATGATGACCACACACATTTTTATCCAAGGGAATGTAGTTGCGTTATGTTTGTCTGTGTGTGCGTAGATGACTAGTGAGCGTAGATACGGGCTTGAAATGTTCATGTACAGTGTGGGCAAGGTATATTTGCACTTGTGGGAAGTTTTACTGCCTTTCTGTTTAAACCTCCAACACACCACGTGTATCTCTTCTCTGTAACAAACAACAAAACCTAACATACAACCGCTCTGTACTAAGCCACTATCTTCAAATACAAATGTGCCACACACAGAATTATATTATCATAATCTATTCTTGGTCTCATAATCTACTCTTGATCTCATAATCTATTCTTGGTCTCATAATCTATTCTTGGTCTCATAATCTATTCTTGGTCTCATAATCTATTCTTGGTCTCATAATCTATTCTTGGTCTCATAATCTATTCTTGGTCTCATAATCTATTCTTGGTCTCATAATCTATTCTTGGTCTCATAATCTATACTTGGTCTCATAATCTATTCCTATTCTCATAATCTATTCTTGGTCTCATAATCTATTTATGTTCTCATAATCTATTCTTGGTCTCATAATCTATTCTTGGTCTCATAATCTATTCTTGATCTCATAATCTATTCTTGGTCTCATAATCTATTCCTACTCTCGTAATCTATTCTTGATCTCATAACCTATTCTTGATCTCATAATCTATTCTTGATCTCATAATCTATTCTTGATCTCATAATCTATTCTTGATCTCATAATCTATTCTTGATCTCATAATCTATTCTTGATCTCATAATCTATTCTTGGTCTCATAATCTATCCCTAATCTCATAATCTATTCTTAATCTCATAATCTGAAACCAGTTTTCAAAAAATATTATTAAGCGCATTTCGATATTTTTCTTCAAAAAATCGAACCTCATTGTTTGGTCTGGAGACAGCCATTTTGTTTGTATATTTGTTTATATATTTGTTTGTATATTTGTTTGTTTGTATATTTGTTTGTATATTTGTTTGTATATTTGTTTGTATATTTGTTTGTATATTTGTTTGTTTGTATATTTGTTTGTATATTTGTTTGTATATTTGTTTGTATATTTGTTTGTTTGTATATTTGTTTGTTTGTATATTTGTTTGTTTGTATATTTGTTTGTTTGTATATTTGTTTGTATATTTGTTTGTATATTTGTTTGTATATTTGTTTGTATATTTGTTGATTTCTGAGGGATCTCGGTGGTGTAGAGGTTAGGTGATCGCCTCTAGTGCCAAAGATACCAGGTTCGCTCCCTCGTTATCCCATCTTGATATTTTTCCAGAGATCCTTGAGATTCCAGAGATCGAGTTTCTAGTCTTATCGGAGACAGATGATAAAACGTAGGTCCCGTGTTCGCTCAATATTAGCAAGTAAAAGATCCCTTGGCAGTACACAATTGAGAAGAGCAGGCTGGAAAGCCGCTACCCGTGCAAAATTCATTATAAATTATTAAAAATGAAATTCTTCCCCATCTTCAAAATTACATCGGGGACCCTCGACGGTGCTAAGGAGTTTGTGCACTACAACTGAGATTGTACTGTGTAAGAAAAAGATCAGAGCACACATGGTTACTCACCGAAGTGCAATTATGATGCTACCATGAATCAATATATTTGCTTATTGCACTGAATCTAAGAGAGCAATCGTTTCATTACGCTTACATATCTATAATGAATATATATATATATATATGCATTATATTATTCCGTTTGTGACATTTTGCAGCGTCAGAGAGCACAGGGGGTTCTGTAGGAGTACATGTAGAACTGATGGAATGATGGGGCGGAGTGTGTGTTTTAGCATCCAGACGCAGGAATTATTAATACGCGTACATTTTGTGATCTGTTACGGGAGACTAAGGTTTGCGAGGAGTGCAATAATGTGGCTGCAGTAAAGGATTCCACATTTTATAAATGTGTTTTTGAATTATTTCACATTTTTTCTTCTTTTTTCTTTTTTGTTCTTCTTCTCCTTCATTTTCTTATTCTTTAATGCCCTGTCGCTTCTCTCTTTCCCATAGGTTGTATGTAATGAAAATCGTGTTATATCCTTTACAGGACGAAGTCATCAACAACAGTAAACGATTCGATGATTTTCTAGGCACAGCTTATACATTCAGTAGTTTGCCAGTTTCTGAACGGGGAGGTCTATTTTTACCTTTCATAAAAATCCCACGGATTTGCTTCCCAGCTTGCTCACTATCGGATTTGAACCAGGTACGCTTGGGTTTGTGATCGAGCTCACTACCGCTTGAGCTACAGACGCGCACATTACAGGTTGTATAATATATACAAAATCTAAGAAGTGGCTACAGACGCAAACATTCCACCATGCATGCATGCTCAGAGACTCTATAAGCATGATACGGAAGATGAAGACTGGTTATGTACGAAGGAAGTGGATGCAACTAATACAATATTCGACAATCTAGATACTTACCTTCATTTTTCTCCCGGGTCACGCTAGGGTGAAGGGTAATGATAGAGCGGATGCACTGGCGGGCAATGTTACGATCGAGAATGGGCCTTCAATGGACAAAAGCGAACATCATCAACGCTCTAAGAGAAAACATACGCTCTGAAGATTTCATAGACGAAGATAAAGTGTATTCTCGTTCTTACTTCCTTTCGTTGGCTTGAAATATTGTCTATATATTCAATGTTGTCTCTTGTATCCTTCCTTTCTTTCGTTCGCTTGAAATATTGTCTATATATTCAATGTTGTCTCTTGTATCCTTCCTTTCTTTCGTTCGCTTGAAATATTGTCTATATATTCAATGTTGTCTTTTGTATCCTTCCTTCCTTTCGTTCGCTTGAAATATTGTCTATATATTCAATGTTGTCTCTTGTATCCTTCCTTTCTTTCGTTCGCTTGAAATATTGTCTATATATTCAATGTTGTCTCTTGTATCCTTCCTTCCTTTCGTTCGCTTGAAATATTGTCTATATATTCAATGTTGTCTCTTGTATCCTTCCTTCCTTTCGTCACTTGAAATATTGTCTATATATTCAATGTTGTCTCTTGCATCCTTCCTTTCTTTCATTGGCTTGAAATATTGTCTATATATTCAATGTTGTCTCTTGTATCCTTCCTTTCTTTCGTTCGCTTGAAATATTGTCTATATATTCAATGTTGTCTCTTGTATAAACTTCACTGTCTTTTGTAGCTCACACAGAGGTCTGTGTAGTTTCTGTCTAGTGTTGTTTCGTTAGGCCAGTGAGTTTGCCTCAGTATATCATATTCAGGGAGTCTTGAAGTGTGTGCTCTGCAGTCTGCTGTGTCTGTCCACATGTCTGAGTTGCCAATGTTGAATTTTGTATACATGTTGCGGAGTCGATTGTGTCCTGTTCTAAGGCGCAGAATGACAACTTGGTCCGATCTGCTCATATTATAGTAATCGTCTTGTGTTGGTATTTGTGGCTTTCGGGTATTATCTATCTCGGTTGCCAAATTATGCATAGAGATAAGTGCGGCAAGACGGGAAAACAAGGAGAGAAACCCCAATAGATACATAAATTAACACAGAATAGGAGTTGTTAGTCTAAACCATAGGTTCCTAAAGTGGGGTACCCCCCCCAGTGGCGCTGAAGCGTTCTAGGGGGCGATAGTGGGTTCAGAAGAATTTGGGGGTGTTCATGCGATTAGGGGTCGGTGGCTCCTTAAAGAAGAAATCAATAATTAATATTTTAAAATAAATTATTTTCGTGATTATGCGATTGAATAATAATTTAAAATTTGAATTCTGCATTTTAATTCATCTTATGCCCGTCTTACACGATCCATTTTTTCATCAATTTTCTATTTCATGCATTTAAACATTTTAAAATTGATCATGTATTACAGAAATATATATCAATTTTCTATGTCAAAGAGAAAATAGAGCAGGTATATATATGTATATATGGAGGGAAGCGTTACAATGTTTATGTTGTACACAGTGGGCGGGGGGCAACAAAGTTTGGGAATCTATGGTCTAAACCATAGGTTCCTAAAGTGGGCGGTACAGCCCCAGTGGGCGCTGAAGCCTTCTAGGGGCGCGATAGTGGGTTCAGAAGCATTTGGGAGCGTTCAGACGATCTAGGGATCGGTGGCTCCTTATTGAAGAAATTAATAATATATATTTTACAATAAATAATTTTCGTGATTTTGCGATTGAATAACTGTGTTCAAGATGAAGCATATATTGGCCACTACTTTTTCAACACTTTAACGACATAAGCAGTAATATATCATTAGTTGCTATTTAACGACATAAGCAGTAATATATCATTAGTTGCTATTTACGTCTGAAATATCAAACTGCTTGAACGAGGGAAACTTTTATAATGGGTAAAAGGAGGGGGCGTTAGAAAATGTATGTGTCGCAAAGTGGACGATGGCCTGAACACGCTTGGGAACCTGTGGTCTAAACACATTGAAATACATGCTTGGGAGGAGATCGGAGCAATTATGGACATGTCTGATGTGTGATGAAGATGATCCTCAAATGAATAATGTATCGTACAGTAAGCATACCATACACAGAGAATCCGATACAATGGGTACAAAGCAAAAGGCCGGCCACGCAAAAGATGTACCTCAGAGATAACAGAGGCGACGAAAGAGACTATTTACACAGCGCATACTAGGGCCCGTTTTAGAAATCTCTTCCTGACCTGACGCTGTGAGGCAAACAGGATTCGAGAAAGAAAGAAAGAACACAGAGAGGAGAATAAATATATCTATCAAGAAAGAACTCAAAATCAAAGAAAATTGGCTGATGCTACAAATAAAAATGAGAATATTTAAAGTATTTTTGATATGTAAAGAGACAAATGCTATAACCTACCAGCTAACCCCATTTGTACCATAACTACCAGCTACCAGGTACCAAACATTTCATTGCCAGCTAAGCAACAGATAATCAACAGCATTTCCATACCTACTTTGTGTTACCAGAGCCAAACATGGACAATGAGCAAAGCGCAGCCCCAAAAAATAACATGTGAAATACGTTGCCTGCGAAAAGTTACAAACAACACCGGAAAAGGCAGAGACACCAACATCAGCATAAGAAAGAAAGTTGGCACAGAACCTTGCTTGAATTACATTGAGAAACAAAGTCACCAACATCAGCATAAGAAAGAAAGTTGACAAAGAACCTTGCTTGAATTGCATTGAGAAACAAAGTCACCAACATCAGCATAAGAAAGAAAGTTGACAAAGAACCTTGCTTGAATTACATTGAGAAACAAAGTCACCAACATCAGCATAAGAAAGAAAGTTGGCACAGAACCTTGCTTGAATTACATTGAGAAACAAAGTCACCAACATCAGCATAAGAAAGAAAGTTGGCACAGAACCTTACTTGAATTACATCGAGAAACAAAGTCACCAACATCAGCATAAGAAAGAAAGTTGGCACAGAACTTTGCTTGAATTACATTGAGAAACAAAGTCACCAACATCAGCATAAGAAAGAAAGTTGGCACAGAATCTTGCTTGAATTACATTGAGAAACAAAGTCACCAACATCAGCATAAGAAAGAAAGTTGGCACAGAACCTTACTTGAATTACATTGAGAAACAAAGTCACCAACATCAGCATAAGAAAGAAAGAAAGTTGGCACAGAATCTTGCTTGAATTACATTGAGAAACAAAGTCACCAACATCAGAATAAGAAAGAAAGTTGGCACAGAACCTTGCTTGAATTACATTGAGAAACAAAGTCACCAACATCAGCATAAGAAAGAAAGTTGGCACAGAACCTTACTTGAATTACATCGAGAAACAAAGTCACCAACATCAGCATAAGAAAGAAAGTTGGCACAGAACTTTGCTTGAATTACATTGAGAAACAAAGTCACCAACATCAGCATAAGAAAGAAAGTTGGCACAGAATCTTGCTTGAATTACATTGAGAAACAAAGTCACCAACATCAGCATAAGAAAGAAAGTTGGCACAGAACCTTACTTGAATTACATTGAGAAACAAAGTCACCAACATCAGCATAAGAAAGAAAGAAAGTTGGCACAGAATCTTGCTTGAATTACATTGAGAAACAAAGTCACCAACATCAGAATAAGAAAGAAAGTTGGCACAGAACCTTACTTGAATTACATTGAGAAACAAAGTCACCAACATCAGAATAAGAAAGAAAGTTGGCACAGAACCTTGCTTGAATTACATTGAGAAACAAAGAATGAAGTGGTTTGGCCACTTAATAAGAATGCATCCAAACTCCACAGTATACAGAGTCTTCTACAACAGAACATCGGGAAAGAAGGCGAGAGAAAGACCACGAAAAAGATGGTTAGATGGCATAGCAGAATCCTGTTCAAGAGAAAAAATAACAATCACTCAAGCCAAGAACAGCGCAAGAAAAAAAGAGAAAACCACAACACTGGGCAACAACCCTGTAGCAGCGTGACGACAAAAGAAGAAGAAAGAGACACGTATGATTAGAGAAGACAATTATCGAAGGAGACATCCCAACAAAAATGAGAAGAGGAAGACAACGGAAAAGATGAATTCAGTTGAATTATCAGTATGCATATACTTGTTGGGAGACACTGTGCACCTATAGGTCTCCCTGAGTACAACGATGTCAGTTTAGTGACCAATAACCAATAACCCTGCGAAGCTATGTGGATATTTGTTGGAGAAAATCAACATGTGTGTCAGCCCGTGTGTTGCCCGTGTGTTGCCCGTGTGTTGCCCGTGTGTTGCCCGTGTGTTGCCCGTGTGTTGCCCGTGTGTTGCCCAAGCTCACAAGGGAAGCGATAAATTGTAACACTGCGACCGTCAAGGCATGTCGTAAGAGGCGGCTGAAGTAGGCCCTAGGAAAGCTACCCTAGTAAATAAAAAGCGTAGCAGAAATAGGATGTGTTGGCCTACTGGTAGGTGTAAAGTTTGCAAAACGTACAATCGCTCTTATGCTCAGATCACATACAATTCACAAAGAAGGGTTTAACAAGTGGTCGATATGAAGGTTTCAAAGAAGAACACCCGTGTGGTACCGGGGCCCGCAAGGGAAGCAAAGAAAAGTACCACTGCAGCCTACAATGCATGTCGTAAGAGGCGGCTGAAGTAGGCCTAGGAAAGCTACCCTAGTAAATAAAAAGCGTCGCAGAAATCTGATGTGATGGCCTACTTGTAGACACATAATTGGCACAGCGTACAATCGCTCTTATGCTCAGATCACATACAATTCACAAAGAGAGGTTTAACAAGTGGTCGACATGAAGCGTTCGAAGACAAGAAGAAATTAGTTCTGCTTCCATTTTTGAAAACAAATGCTCCCTAACCCTTTAGCTGCTAATGACGTATATATACGTTTTCCCATTCACTTCTAAAGACGCATGAACACGTTTGTTATTATCTCTCCTCTGTGGGCTAAAGACGTGTTAACACGTTATACATTGCTACTGTCACTGCTTTTTTTTTTTTTTTTTTACTCAATCCAGAAGCACTTGAGCTGAAAGCTCTTCGGCTCGGTGTCATGGACATCGTAACCCTTCGGTTCGGTGCCACGAACACCGTAAATCTGGGGAACATGTGGCTATTCTGCCAGTCCGCGGAGTTGAACCCGCACTCACAGAGGACTTGTCCCCCGTAGTCCAACGCACTACGAACACGCTGGGCAGGCGGGCAACTGTCACTGCTATAGACGTGCATTCACGTTTGTTAGCTAGAAACAAAGAGTAGCTACTGTTAGCTCAGCCTTCGGAAAGTATGTAGTAGCGAAGGGCTAGACATATAAAGCCTTGGATAGTAGCGATGGTTATAAGAAATTAATATTTGACCTTTCAAACCTGCGAAACTATGTGCATATTTAATGAGGAAAGGTTAATGACCTCAACAAAAATAACATGTTGTATTTATTATTCATTTATAAGTGGTACGTCTCTTTCAATTTATTGAAAGTGTTAACGACAGAGCACTTTAACCGTAATTGCAGGAACGATGCGGGACGAAATTGCAACGCATGGAGAGTTCGAGATTTTAAATAGAGTTCGATATCGGAGGGGAGTGTTGAGTGTTCAATTCTCGTTATCGATATTTCGACAAATGAGGAAAAAGACAAATATGTCTACCTCCCGCATACTTGGTTTTAGGGGCGGCTCGTTATTAGGGACAGTGGACCCGGCCCCACCAAAATCCGAAAGATGGAATAACTTCCCGGAATAGACAAATAATAGTAAGTACTCAAAAAAAAACATGATTTTTTCGAAAATTTGTTTCTGGCCCCACCAAAAAAAAAGGACAACGAGCCGCCACTGCTTGGTTTAGATATGTGAAGTAAGAGGCATTGCACATCTTTTCTCTGGAAAACTACGGGGCACTTCTATCAGTCAATGATTCGAAAAACTACGGACACTTTTGTTACGGTCGATGACTAGGACAAAAACAAATCCATTGTCTTACGTTTCAAAGGTCGAGTGTTCGAATGCATATTTCCGGGACCACTAGTATTGTTGTCATAGCTACGGAGTTCGTGCTTTGTCTTGCGACATCCAGATCAACACCAACAGTCATTTTCAGGACTACAGACAGATCAACACTAACCCTGTTCTGATTGGGACTTCACAAATATACTAGAACACAATACTCAACAAACAGTATGTTATAGGATTACCCCCAGGCCACATGGCCACACTAAGAAAAACATACCAATACACTCTGAAATAACCAAAATTCAACACAGATGTAACAAAGCAAATCAATTGATAGGACAAATGGCGCCAATTTTAAGATGCAAACACGTCACCATGAACACAAAAAGAGCAATGTTCAACACAATCTTTCTCCCCACATTATGTTACCAGTGCCAAACCTGGACGCTGACAACAAACGATAGAAGAAAACTAGTCACAACAGAGATGAAGTGTCTACGCAGAATGCTGGGTGTAACAAGAAGAGACCGGTTGAGAAATGAAGACATCAGGAAAAAGGTGGGTACAACATCAGTACTAGACTTCATCAAGAAACAACAAATTAAATGATTCGGCAACCTAAGCAGATTACCATCAGACAGTGCACCCCAAAGAGCAATGCTGCTCCGATACAATGGGTACAAAGCAAAAGGCCGGCCACGCAAAGGATGGACCTCAGAGATAACAGAGGCGACGAAAGAGACTATCTACGAAGCGCACACAAGGGCCTGTTTTAGAAATCTCTTCTTGACCTGACGCTGTAAGGCAAACAGGATTCGAGAAAGAAAGAAAAAATAACCAAAATTGACACCCGTCTTATGTTGAAAGGGCGTGCCGCCTCGTCCACATACAACAGCTGTTCCCAAACTTTGCATTATATATTGTGAGAACACTGAGTTTTTTTTATCAAGAACCCCAGAGGAAGCAACGGAAGTAACGAATATGATCAACAAATAAACATGGTACAGGTATTAAGAGCTTCGAAAAAACAAATAAACAAACACGGGACTCGAACCATTTACCCTAGTTCTTACGACATCAATCGCCTAGCCTAACAATACGAGCGTTTTTACGAACACAACCAATGAGCCTTTCTAAAAAAATGACTCACGGGGGAGTGTCTTTCTCAAACGCTCGTTAACTAGACACAGAAACAATCAGGTAGGGTTCGTTCGAACAGTGTCTGCACAAACACATGCTATAAGCTTATTGTGCTTGTATATAGGTGTAAGTAAGTAAAGTAAAGGAACCCTTTCATACCTCGTGGTATATAGTGGTCAATACAGTGTTAGGCCTGTATTTTTCATTAACCTTCGGCACACGATAGGTGATGTGGTCAGCATCACGCCGGCCGCCTTTACTTTCCCAGAGCATGTCTGGTACCCAGTTGAGGCTGGGTCTACCTGAGAGCCGTCGCGGTCGGGAAAATTCCACGCGCATTGCGGGAGCTGGACCCAGACCACCAGCCTTGCGAAGGGAGTTCACTAACAACTACGCTACAGCGGCGTATATATTTGAGACGAGACAATATCATACATACACACATGTATACACATATAACAAACATGTATACATCATTCAAAGTAGCTTCAAATTTATTATAAGATGAGCACAAGGAGTTTTTTTATCAATTATATATTGTATACATTTTTATGCGGCAGAACCCCATAAGTTTCTATACATGAAAAAAAGGGCATGCATGAATTATATGTGTGGTACAATAGTAAACAATGTCTGCATTTTAACATTTGAATAAACAATACAGAAAACATTAGGCTTACAATTTAGTTTTCTGTTTGAAATGTGAAAGATCATAATATTTTTTAAAGCGCTTGAGGATCCCTGTGAGTACCTCACAGACCATCGGGGGTCCACGGACCCCAGTTTGGGAAACGTTGAAATAGAGACTTAATTCTAAGTGGACCAGGGCAAAAGCTCTGTTTTTACAGGCCATTTGTTTTTAAAATAAAAAAAAACGCCCCTTTAGTATGGCTTCTGGCAGTGGCGGCTCGTGATCATTTTGGTTGGTGGGGCCAGACAGAAATTTTCGGAAAAATCAAGGTTTAGGTTAGGACATATTTTAATTAATAAAATAATAAATATACATTACACCTTATTTTTGGTGGGGTCCGGCTCCACTGGTCCTTAATGACGAGCCGCCACTGGCTCCTGGTAAAAAGGTGTGCAACCCAAAGCCACGTAGTGTGGTGTTTGGTCCACACTGAGTTAATCCACCAAACAGCAAACAAACAAACTAACGAACGAACAAACAAATTGACAAAGATTCTCCAAAATAGAAACACACTCTACTTAACTCCAATCTGACCTTCGACCTTGCATGACAAGGGCCCGTTACTGTGTATGACAAAACGTCTAAATTACAAGTATAATAATAAACACAACGGATGATGTCCCTTTTTTGGTCTGTTGTTATGACAACTCCACACGCAAACAGGAAATTAAGTATAGTCTATGAATGGGTGTGTCTCCGAACAGATTTCTCGGAAAACCAACCCATCCGTATGTGTTTTGTAGATGCGCGCTACCACTTTCGAGGCGTGGGTGCGTGTAAGTCTGTGTGTGTGTGTGTGTGTAATGGGCCCTTTTAGCAGTGTTATCACGCCCTTTGAGCGAATAGGATCAAAAAAATTCACTAAATTTGGCATGATCGTAAACAAAATCTTGTGGTTGATAATCTATCTATAAATATATTCTCTTCACCTTCCATTTGGCACGTCAGGCAGCGCCGGATTAGCCTAGTAGCAGTAGTAGCAAATGCTTCAGGCCCCGCGCTTCTGGGGGCCCCGCGCCTATGTGACAAAGATGAAAAGGAAAAAAATAACCAAGATGTTATATCAAAAACACACAAGCTGTCTGATTTTTTTAGTGTCTTGTGAGGCTCGGTGCCACGAACACCGTAAATCTGGGGAACCTGTAGCTTTTCTGCCAGTCCGCGGAGTTGAACACGCACTTACAGAGGACTAGTCACCCGTAGTCCAACGCGCTACGAACACGCTGGGCGGCGGGTTTCTCTGTCCATGATATTCTAAGTACTCTTCTGTAGCATTTGCCTTCAAAGGCATTAATGATCTTCTCCGCCGCTTCATTAAGGTACATTGTTGCAGATATATGGCCGCTATATCAGAGGGCCAGCCAACGGACAGAACTGACATCGTGAACGCCCTCATAGAGCGTGGCCGCAGAGAAGACCTTCATCTAAACCAATCCACGTCAACTACTAGATTGCGAGAACTGGGTTTGAAGATTGGTGTGGCAAGAAGAGAACGGTACAACAGGTATACGAGTCGCCTCATCAATCAAAATCGAACTGGTACGGTCAGTCGCTGGACGCTGTTGGAGATATTGCGAAGGAGATCGGAGCAGCTATGGACATGTCCGGAGTGCAATGAAGATATTCCAAATTGAAACTGTTGCAGATATCACCTGACCATCATTTATCTCTGTTCTTAATCTTCTCTTTCCCTTTGTTGACTCTTACATATCTGTCCGAAATTAGCAGTGGCGTAGTTGGTAGTGAACTCACTGCTTATGCTAGTGAAACCGGGTTCAATTCCACAGTGGGGGTAAAATATTTGTCTGACCTTAACAGTTCTCAGGTCCACCCAACCTCAACTGGGTACTAGAAGAAGCCATGAGACATCAAAGCCGACAACGTGATTTTCTTCTTCTTTTTCTTCTCTCGTACCCTCGCTGTTGAGAGCCGCTGTAGCGTAGTTGTTAGTGAACTCGCTTCGCAAAGGCTGGTGGTCTGGGTTCAGCTCCCGCGTGGAATTTTTCCCGACCACGACGGCTCTCAGGTCGACCCAGCCTCAACTGGCTACTAGACATGCTCTGGGAAAGTAAAGGCGGCCGGCGTGATACAGACCACACCACCCATCGTGTGCCGACGGTCAATGAAAAATACAGGCCTAACACTGTATTGACCTATATACCACGATGAATTCAAATATCTCGGGAGTATATTCACAGAAGATGGAAAGATGGACAGAGAAATCGAGACTAGATGCCAGAAGGCAAATGCAGTGACATACTACCAACTGTCACCACTATTAAAACATCCAAGCATTAACATGGCAGTCACACGATAACTGATAAACTGCATATTTATTACAACTCTCTGCTATCAGTGCCAAACATGACCCCTGACTAAGACACTAGAAAGAAAGATTACAACATGTGAAATGAGATGTCTACGAAAAGCTGTCAACGTTACAAGGCGAGATAGAGTGAGAAACGAGAATATCAGAAGCATCGTTGGTACTATACCATGCATACAGTACATCGAGAGACAAAGATTCAAGTGGTTCGGCCATCTAATGAGAATGAAACCACATTTACTACCATCACGTGCCTATAATAATCGACACTCAGGGCGCAGTGCACGAGGCAGGCCAAGAACACGATGGATAGATAACATCTTAGAGTCCCTGCGAAAGCATGGACTGACAACGTCAAGCGCAACACACCTGGCACAAGATAGAAACTAACTCTCCCACGACGCTTCACGCAAATGTGGTTAAGATAAGATAAGATAAGATAAGAACCACGAAGTATGAAAGGGTTCCTTTACTTACTTTTACCCTCGCTGTTAATTCAGACGAAAGATCATGACGCCTGGTAATGCGCCTCTGACTGATTTTTGCGTGAGATCTAAATTACCCTTTTACATGTGTCCTTCAACCATATGGACATCCTTGCCGACTTCAGAGGTACTTGAATGAAGCTTAGATGCTTCAAGAGTGATCGTTGCAGGAAACCTGTTGTCCGTGTAACTCTAGCCTTGAGTCCTCGTACCATTGGTAATTTTACGGCCAGAGTTAATTAGTGAAGTGCCTCTTCTCTATCGGATTTCCTGCCTTTGGTGAGGTAGTTCCGTACGCATCGTATGATAAACACTCTTTCATGATATTTAGGTGGCGTCTGTGTCCTAGGGGTAAGTGACTCGGTCTATTAACCTCGACGTTCTGAGTTCGAATCACGCTGCGGACAATTTGGTTGTAAATTATTTCGCGTGGATTTTGACAAAAGGACGAGGGCACCACCCGTTCTCAATCAATTGCAAACTACTGAACGTAATAATGCCTAGAAAAATCACAAACAGCGTTACAAAGCTGGTGTTGATTCGCAAAGTCCTGTAACGGATTTAACTGTTAATGATCCTTTAGGACATTGTGTCCTTTAGGACATTGTGTCCTTTAGGACATTGTGTCCTTTAGAACATTGTGTCCTTTAGGACATTGTGTCCTTTAGAACATTGTGTCCTTTAGAACATTGTGTCCTTTAGGACATTGTGTCCTTTAGAACATTGTGTCCTTTAGAACATTGTGTCCTTTAGGACATTGTGTCCTTTAGGACATTGTGTCCTTTAGGACATTGTGTCCTTTAGGACATTGTGTCCTTTAGAACATTGTGTCCTTTAGAACATTGTGTCCTTTAGGACATTGTGTCCTTTAGGACATTGTGTCCTTTAGGACATTGTGATGTTGTCTACAGTTTGGGAACCGCTGGTCTGATCTGTCCCACGTACTTGAAATACACTAACTATTTTTACTGGTATTCCGTACTGGTTCCATGCTGTTCTAACATTCTGTATGCATTGTTCTAACCTTTCTATAATTGCCCTGGCATCCGGCCTGTTCCAATTATGATAACATAACCTATTTAACTTAATTAGGGTAGTTTGATCCTATGTTTATCTTGTCCAGGAATAACAAGAATATGTCAATCAGATTAGGTATATAGCACACATGGAAGACCAGAAGTTAAGGAAGAGCTATGTAGCTTTGTTGAAAGCACGCAGGAGAACAAACAACGCCGCACGCAGGAGAACAAACAACGCCGCACGCAGGAGAACAAACAACGCCGCACGCAGGAGAACAAACAACGCCGCACGCAAGAGAACAAACAACGCCGCACGCAGGAGAACAAACAACGCCGCACGCAGGAGAACAAACAACGCCGCACGCAGGAGAACAAACAACGCCGCACGCAGGATAACAAACAACGCCGCACGCAGGAGAACAAACAACGCCGCACGCAGGAGAACAAACAACGCCGCACGCAGGAGAACAAACAACGCCGCACGCAGGAGAACAAACAACGCCGCACGCAGGAGAACAAACAACGCCGCACGCAGGAGAACAAACAACGCCGCACGCAGGAGAACAAACAACGCCGCACGCAGGAGAACAAACAACGCCGCACGCAGGAGAACAAACAACGCCGCACGCAGGAGAACAAACAACGCCGCACGCAGGAGAACAAACAACGCCGCACGCAGGAGAACAAACAACGCCGCACGCAGGAGAACAAACAACGCCGCACGCAGGAGAACAAACAACGCCGCACGCAGGAGAACAAACAACGCCGCACGCAGGAGAACAAACAACGCCGCACGCAGGAGAACAAACAACGCCGCACGCAGGAGAACAAACAACGCCGCACGCAGGAGAACAAACAACGCCGCACGCAGGAGAACAAACAACGCAATATTCTTCTTCTTCTTCTTCTTCGAACGCACCATATCGACCACTTGTTAAACCACTCTTCTAGCCCGTCTGCCCAGCGTGTTCGTAGCGCGTTGGACTACGGGTGACTATCCCTCTGTGTGTGCGGGTTCAATTCCGCGGGATGGCAGAAAAAGCCACAGATTCCCCAAATTTACGGTTTTAGTGGCACCGAACCGAAGGGTTACGATGTCCATGGCACCGAACCGAAGGGTTACGATGTCCATGGCACCGAGCCGAAGAGCTGAAAAGCTCAAATGCTTCTGGATCGGACACAAAAAAAACAAAAAAAAACTTTTGTAATTTATACGTGATCTACAAAAGACAGTGAAGAGACAACATTGAATATATAGACAATATTTCAAGCGAACGAAAGAAAGGAAGGATACAAGAGACAACATTGAATATATAGACAATATTTCAAGCGAACGAAAGAAAGGAAGGATACAAGAGACAACATTGAATATATAGACAATATTTCAAGCGGACGAAAGGAAGGAAAGATATGTGATCTGAGCCTAAGAGCGGTTGAACGTTGTGACAGTTATACGCCTGCAAGTAGGCAAGTCCTTCCGAATTCTACTTTGCTTTTTATTTACTAGTACTTACCTAGGCCCCTACTTCAGTCGCCTCTTACGACATGCCTTGTAGGTCGCAATGTTACTATTCTTTGACCCCTTTGTGGGCCTCGGCACCACGTGGGCGAAACAATGCAATCTATACAATAAGAACAATAATGGAAAGATCAATAGAAATGATTGATTGATTGATTGATTGATTGATTGATTGATATGACCATCATCATTGCACTTCGGTGAGTAACCATGTGTGCTCCGATCTCTTTCTTGCAATGATTAAGTTCTTGCATGAATATAGAAGTAATAGTTATCTCCAAGAACCAGAAAACATCAAAAAGTAATATAAAAATAAATAACAGAACACTGAAACGAGTAGTAGCCCCCAGCTAACCGAGCTAACCGGGCAATTTAGCCACCGGGGCCAAAATTGGGGTGTAAAGAATAGAACCACTGTTACCTTCCACGTATGTCGTAAGAGGCGTCTAAGGACGTAGTGTGTGGGGCTAGCAATCCCAACATGTAAAAAACACTAGATAGCTACAGAGACCACAACCAGGAAAATGCATAGCTCGCCACCCAAGGAGAAGATGAACTCTGCAAGGAGGAGATCTGGAAAAGATGGCCTTGGATAGGAAGGCTTGGAAGGCCTTGGAAGGCCTTGGTTGTGGACCTATGCCTCCATGGGGGAGAAGGGGGAAGAAGAAACAAGTCCATCGATTCAAGTATCTGGGAACATTCCTAACATCAGATGGAAGATGTACAACAGAGATTAGAAGTAGAATAGCTCAAACGAAAGCAGCTTTCATGAAAATGAAGAACACACTATGCGTGAACTCACTACCAATGACATTACGAAAACGCATACTCCAGTGATACATTGATCCAATACTTATGTATGGCAGCGAATCATGAACAATGAATAAACAATCAATACGATCATTGGAAGCTAAGGAGATGTGGTTTTACAGAAGAATGCTGAAAATTTCATGGACAGCGAAGAACACAAACGAGGAGGTTTTAAGTCAGGTCTGCACACAAAGAAACCTTATCAAAAGAATAAGAATCAGACAATCAAGGTTCTTCGGGCATATAATGCGAAGAGAAGGTTTATAACATTTAGTGACTACATGTAAAATTCAAGGAAGGAGAGAGCGTGGAAGACAGAGGGAGAAGATGGTCTGATAAAGTGGTTCGACAAAAGATCAACGTCAGAACTGATTAACTGCATCAAGGAGAGAGAGAGAGAGAGAGTTGTGGAGAGACATGATCGCTTACACCGGATCCGGAAGGCATATCACTTGGTTTATTGAAGTAGCATAGCAGAGGTGACTTGTAGTAATCTCTAGCAGCAGTAAAAATTAAATTATCTATATACTAAATAACCAGGTCCAGATTTTTTCCACATGAAATGTGAAATTCGATATCTTAAGTGTGCTGGTTGGACATTAGATATTGCTTGAAATGATATTCGAATTATCCGAGAACTAGGCGATGGCCCTGTCAATAATGACGCCGCAAACGTAATCAAATGATAACCCACGTGATTTAATGATTGTCGTTTCGTCAGTTTGAAGAAGATAGGATCCACATGGGAAATTATGGTTCGTGAGCAAGCCACATCATCAAAAATAAATATTTTTAAATAAAAAAATCAACCCCAAAAAAGTTATTATTCGTTTACAGGGGCGTAGTAAACAATTACATATATATCTGAAAGTTTTTGTGATTTTACGCGTCAAACGGTCAAGGTTGTCAAAGACGTTTTCAAGAGCTTCCTCAAAGTCGTCACTAAGAGAATCGCCACTAAGAGGATCACTTAACTTTCCATGAAGCAGAAGGCCGTTCATGTGTTTCCGGGTCTCTCAAGGGGAGCAAAGAAAAGCAAAACTGTGACCTGCAAGGCATTTCGTAATAGGGGACAGAGGTATGGGCTTAGGGAAGCTACCCTGATAAATAAAAAGCATCGCAATAATCGTATTCGCTGGTCTACTTGCAGGCGGCGCATAACTGGCACAAAGTACAATCGCTTTTAGGCGTGGATCACATCATCATCAAGGTGCGTATCCTTTACAGGACGTTGATCTCTTTGCAGCACATCTGAAATTCACTCTGTCTCTAGCTAGCTCACCCACTTCATCGATGGTCATATTCATAGTTTCTTTAATGTCTTGTAGCCATCTTCTTCTTGGTCTGCCTCTGCGTCCTGGGACCCTGCCCTCTAGTATTGTTCTTTCCAGGCCGTCGTATGATGTGACCAAAGTATGTAATCGGATCACATACAAATCACAAAAAGTGAATAATAAGTGGACGATATGGAGAGTTTAAAGAAGAAGAATCTGAAAGCATCAATAGCTTTCCTCCAACCAGATCTGTCTTAAGTCAGCCAATTTAGCTCATTCCAGGTCTTTCCCTCTTTTTCTCTTTCTACAGTACGTCTCTGTGTTTTTGTAGGTCTCCCCCTGCCTATCTTCCTTCCTGAATTCCATTTCAAAGCCACATGTGGAGTCTAGTCTTCTGCATTCTAAGGGATTAATGTACCTTGCGCAGATTGAGGAACAGTCCAAGTCTGCATTACACGGTTTTCAAGTCCACTTTGTTTTATTAGCGTCTGTTTAAAACTGTAATCGGCTTTTAAACGTTTAAATAAAATATGGAACTGCAAGTTATATAATATTAAAACTAAATTACGAATTTTCAATTCAAATGTTGTATCAATCCTAACATATGCCAGCGAGAGTTGGAAAATGACTAAAGATATAGAAAGCAAATTGAATGCTTTTGAAAATAGATGTCTGCGAAAAGTAATGAATATAAAATGGAACGAATTCAGGAAAAGTGATGAAATCAGAGACATGTCTGGTCAACCACTAGTCTTCTTCTTCTTTGAGTTCGTTCTTTACGACCAATTTTAATCCCTCTTTGTTAGCTTTTGAGTTTCGAGCTTATGTTATTGAAATGCACTGAAAAAATGCCAAATGTATGACAATATATTTGTTATTTTCTCTGCTAATATTTTAAAAAACAATCCTTGTTCTGGGTGGGTCTCCCAGCTGAAGCAACAGAGTACGTGCTTTGTGCAATACTCTTCGCAGGTGACGTGCCATTACTACCGAGAGAAACCGAGCTATATGGGGTCAAACCCGATTCAATTAAGTCAATCTTCCGTCTTTGAACCATTCAGCACAGTGGTTATCAAAATGTGGGGTCGCGACCCCTTTGGGAATCTAACGACCATTTCGCAGTGATCGCCTAAGGCCATCGTAACACACATATTTATCATAATTATAAATATATATTGTTACATAATTTTATTGTTGGGGAGTCACCACAACATGAGGAACTGTATTAAAGGGTCACGGCATTAGGAAAGTTGAGAACCACTGATTTAGCATTTAAACTCTTTGTTATTCCATTTCTTCTTCTACCTCTCTTCGTATTCTCTATCTTCTGTTCACTTCTTTTCTTTCTGCTTCACTTCAGCAAGTCTTCTATCTCTCATTCCGTTTCCTCCTTTCTCCATCTTTTTCTCCCTCCCTGTCTCTCTTTCTATCTCTCTTCTCCATTCAGTTTTTCTCATTTTCACCCCCCACCCCTCTCTCTCTCCTATTCCTTCTCCTTCTTTCTTCTCTATTTTTTCTCTCTCTCCACACCTCCCCCACCTCGCCTTCCATCAATGGTTCTTTGGTTTCCTTCTTTCTATCTTTTTCTGTTTTCTCTCTCTTCTCTCTCTTCTCTCTCTCTCTCTCTCTCGTTTCTTTCTTTCTCATATCCATCCGTCCTCATTTTTCCATTCTCTCTTAGTCGTTTCTCTCTTTCTCTATACATTTCACTCTTTCTCTCTCTCTCGCTCTTTTTCTCTCTCTTTCTCCCTCTCTCTTTCTCTCCTTCCTTCTCTCTCTCTTTCTCTCTCTCTTTCTTTTTCATCTCCATCAATACTCAATTTTCTCAGTCTCTCTTCTTCTTCTTCTCTCTCTCTCTACCTTTCTCTATCCATCTCTGTTCCTTCTCTCTTTCTTATCTCCGTCAGTCTTCATTTTTCCTATTCTTCTCTCTCTCTTTACCTTTCTCTCTCCTTCTCTGCTCTCTTTCTCTCCCTCTCCCTCTCTCTCATCTCCATCATTCCTCATTTTTCACCTTCTCTCTTCCCACCTCTTCCTTAGTATCCCTCTCCTCCCCCAAATCACGCACAGTTAGAAACTCTACAGACTCCAGAAATGCAACCAGATTAAGAGCTCCAGAAAGTTCTAGCCAATCTCTGTCCCAGGGATTGGACTTCTTAGTAATTTAATTCAATTTTCCACGCTTTACCGGGTTCACATCTTTCCCTGATCGGAGTTATTGCTCCATTTTTCTGTGATTTTTTCCTTTGGCATGTAACTTTGACTTAAGAAAGACAAGAAAAGTGGGGCCTGATCAAAAATGCAATCTAACAGACGGTTCACAGTGACGGAGGCAAACTTTGCCGGGACGGTCGTCACACCAAAATACAACTTAATTTGAAATCAGGGGAGAGAAACGCGTGCATTCTTATAGCGACCATCATGACTCCCAATTGAGATGGAATTGCCCTGAGAAAAATAGGTTACTTCCCCTTAAATAAATTTCCCCTGAGTTATCTGTCTTTCTTCTGATAGTTTTTAGCTCCCTTGCTACCAGGTTGTGGCTCAGCGTCGTGGTCTACTGTATCTGTTGTGCTTTTAATTCTTAGATGGTTTAGTGAAGGATTTTTGTATTTTTTTTAAATATGATTGAAACATTCACAGAAGACGGAAGACTAGATAGAAAGATAGAGACGAGAGTTTAGTCGTCGGATCACCATCACTGCACGTCGAACAAATTAGTCCATAAGTGCTCCGATCTCTCCTCAGTATGTCCATCAGATGGTGGCGACTAACAACACAGGTTCTTTGTTGGTTTACAATTCTTCTTTGTCTGCCAGCATAGCGTTCTTGTCGAGCTACACCACACTTAACTTTGAGTTCTTGCAGTCTGGTTAGTGTTGTGGATGCACCGCTATTACGTGAATCATGTACACGCCCTCTCTCCCTTAAGGAATTTATAATATCAGCCTGGTCCATTGCTCGTCCGCTTTGGACAGCAGCCATACCTGCAAGCCTATCCGCACGTTCATTCCCCTTACACCTGCATGCCCTGGCACAAAAATAAAACTGATCTTAGTCAGCTTAGACCTCCCCAGCGATTCTATCCAATGTCTCCTAGCCCATCCTGTTTCAATCTTCCTGAGCATACTCATTGAGTCACTGAGAAAACATGCATGGATAAAAGTCCGTGATTCTAGCCAAATCATCGCTTTGGTAACCGCCATGATTTCCATAGTGAGACTGCTTGTAGTCACGGCAAAACCACCACTGTCTTCCTTCACAACATCACCTCCGACCTGAGCAGTGAAAGCCCACGAGCTCCGCACATGTCGAATCACCGAACCATCCGTATAAATGATTACATCATGCTCAGATGCGTTCTCAGAAATTAATGCCTGAACCTCTGCCTCCACAACAAGTGGGTTGTGTTGCCTGCATTCTTTATCAAGTTCGATGCATACAGAAAAGGATGTAGCGAATGCTCTTGGCACTGGTATCCATTCTTCACCGGGATCAATGTCTTCAAGTGTACACACTTGTTCAATACAGTCCTCGGCCTGACCCATCCAAGATTTTCCTCTTTTTAACCTATTTCCTTTTGTCTCTTTATTTCCAAGTGCAGAGGATGTTGTGTGTCAGCATTGACTCGAAGGTATGCTCGTGCACGGCTCATCAGTATTCTATACTCCATAGTAGGATAGTCAAGGAGATAGCGCATCGCCCTGCACGACGTGTCTTTAGTGCAACCAAGAGACGAGAGTGCAGAAAGCATATGCTGTAACCAGCCAGCTTGCCCCATTGCTAAGGCCCCAGATATTTCACTGACAGCTAAGCAACAGATGATCAACAGCATTTTAATACCTACTTTGTGTTACCAGAGCCAAACATGGACAATAAATGCAAAGCGCAGTCACACAAAATAACTACATGTGAAATGCGGTGCCTGAGAAAAGTTACCAACAACATCAGAAAAGAGAAAGTCAGCAACATCAGCATAAGAAAGAAAGTTGGCACAGAACCTTGCTTGAATTACATTGAGAAACAAAGTCACCAACATCAGCATAAGAAAGAAAGTTAGTACAGAACCTTGCTTAAATTACATTGAGAAACAAAGTCACCAACATCAGCATAAGAAAGAAAGTTGGCACAGAACCTTGCTTAAATTACATTGAGAAACAAAGAATGATGTGGTTTGGCCACTTAATAAGAATGCATCCAAACTCCACAGTATACAAAGTCTTCTACAACAGAACACCAGGAAAGACGGCAAGAGGAAGACCACGGAAAAGATGGTTAGATGGCATAGCAGAATCCTGTGAAAGAGCAAAAATAACAATCACCCAAGCCACCAGAACAGCGCAAGACAAAAACAGAAAACCACAACACTGGACATCAACCCGGTAGCAGTGTGACGACAAAAGTAGAAGTTCTACACAGTGTAAAAGAAACAAAAACACGCACTATTATATCACTCAATAACAATGACAAGTAATTCAAGCTGCCTAGGAGAGTCTCACAGGTCCGTACGCAAATACTGACGGACATGATTCATCAAAAATAAATCCCTTGACTTAGACTATAAGTTTCATATAAGTTTCTTACTTCACCCTTCGCCCATAGGGAATCATAGGTCGGCAACCTTTCTTCACCCTTCGCCCCCAGGGAGGCATATGTCCCTAACATTTCTTCACCCTTCGCCCCCAGGGAGTCATAGGTCCGCAACCAAGGACTTCCAAGCCCATATATCCCTTTTCCAGATCTCCCCACTCTCTTTCCATTTTTTTCCATTCCGTCTCCAATTACGATATCAAGGTGTTTCTGCTTCTTCCCTTACCTCTATTGCCCTGGGGGTTCCATCTGAAACCCTATCTCGGGATGCTGTTCGGAGGTTTCCTCAGTGTGTGGCCTATCCATCACCACCTTCTGCCTCTTATCTCTTGTTCCACTTTCCTGTGTTCCTCTTTAATTAACAGTTCGTGGGGCCTTGTTATACCATCGCAGATGGAGTATCCTGCGCAGGCATCTATTGATGAATGTCTGCACCTTGTTGGTGTTCCCCTTAGTTGGTCTCCATGTCTCCGCTCCATATAGAAGGACAGCTTTGACATTTGAGTTAAATATCATTATCTTAGTTTTATTTCTGATCATTCTTGAACTCAATATGTTCTTCAGAATAGCAAAGGCTGGTCTTGTATTTTGTATTCTAACCCTAACATCTTCATCTGAGCCACCTTGGATGTTGATAACACTTCCCAGATATGTCAATGTGCCCACCTCCTTTAATGGTGGTCCTCTCAACATGATCGGGTCTCTAGAATTAGCATTTAATCCCATGATCTTTGTTTTTTTCACTCTGATACATAATTAAAAATCTCTGAGGGTCACAGAGATGTGGTTTTAAAGAAGAAGGATGAGAATCCTATCATCATCAAATAGCTTGTCCTGAGCAGAACTTTGTCACCCCAACAGTCCTCTGGAATTTCTCTCTTTCATAGGCCAGATGTTCCGCATATGCAGCCGTCATGTTTTGTTTGGTTTTTGGTTTTTTTCCCGATCCAGAAGCACTTGAGCTTTTCAGCTCTTCGGCTTGGTGCCATGGACATCGTAACCCTTCGGTTCGGTGCCACGAACACCGTAAATTTGGGGAATATGTGGCTTTTTTTGCCATCCCGCGGAATTGAACCCGCACACACAGAGGGATAGTCACCGTAGTCCAACGCGCTACGAACACGCTGGGCAGACGGGCCAGCCGTCATGTTCAAACCATCAGTTACAACCTAAATCCATCTTCTCCGTTGTCTTCCTCTTCTCTTTGCCATGGAGAATCCTAAACTGACTGAACTGCTAAAATGACTAATGTTGAGGTGATGAATGAGGTCAAGACACAGAGAAAGATTATCATCAATTTTAGAAAGAGGGAGTCATCATTTTTTGGGCAGGTGATGAGGAGGGGAGGTTTAGAACACAATGTAACAACCGGTAAAAACGAGGGGAGATGAGACAAAGGAAGACAAAGAGAGAAAATTGTGGATCTCCTGACTTCACGGCATGGTAGAGCGTCAACATCTGAGATGATAGCAAACACCAGAGACAGAGATTTGGGAGATCCATGATCCTGCACGGCACATGATTATGATGGTGATACATAAATAAATAGTGGACAGAAAAGAAGAAGATTCTTCAGTTCTACACAGTGTAAAAGAAGAGGGAAAAAACCTACTATCATAGCACTCAATAACAATGAAAAATAATTCAAGTCCACACAAACAGTCCCACTGGTCAGTGAGCAAATAGAGACGGACACGATTCATCAGGAACAAATCCCCTGCCTTGAACTACCGTCCTATAAGTTTCTTTGCTAAATTAAATACTATTGATTTTCTTTAAGACTGGTGGAACAAGCGTACAAAAACATCATTTTTCTCAGAACTTGCTATCTCTATGGTCAAGTAGTCAGTTCGTTTGTCTTGTGTTCTGGGTGACGGGGGTTAGAACCCGTACATTGTTCACGACTCCTCTTGTGTTCAAATTGAAATGAAAATCGTGGCATATCCTAAATGACGTAGCCATCAACCACAGTAAACGAGTCTTTCTAGGCACCACTTATACGTTCAGTAGTTTGCCATTGCTTTCTGAACGGTGAGGTCTATTTTTACCTTTTGTAAAAATCCCACGGAAACAATTTTGTTTCCAAACTTACCCACCGTGGGGTTTGAACCAGGTACGTTTGGGTTTGTGATGTTCAAGTTGAGCACGTAAATTAAACTTGTTGAAAATTGATAAGAGTAGACTGCAAAACCGCAGCCTGAGTCAAAATTCATAGAAAATGATTAAAATAAAATGTTGACAAATTTTTCATCTTAAAATTTACATCTATGATCTTCGCCGATGCTATAGAGTTAGAACACGTTCTTTTATATCTTCCTGTGTAAGAAGGAGATCGAAACGCACATGGTTATTCACCGAAGTGCAATGATGGTGGTTTTATAAATGAATCAAGCAATCTTCTTCTTATGTTATCTTAACCACATTTGCGTCGTGGGGAGAGTTAGTTTTCTATCTTGTGCAGGTATGTTGCGCTTGACGTTGTCAGTCCATGCTTTCGCAGGTTCTCTGAGATGTTATCTATCCATCGTGTTCTTGGTCTGCCTCGTGTTCTGCGTCCTGCGTGTCGATTATTGTAGGCACGGGATGGTAGTAAATGTGGTTCCATTCTCATTAGATGGCCGAACCACTTGATTCTTTGCTTCTCGATGTACTGTATGCATGGTATAGTACCAACGATGCTTCTGATATTCTCGTTTCTCACTCTATCTCTCCTTGTTACGTTGACAGCTTTTCGTAGACATCTCATTTCACATGTTGTAATCTTTCTTTCTTGTGTCTTAGTCAGGGTCATGTTTGGCACTGATAGCAGAGAGTTGTAATAAATATGCAGTTTATCAGTTGTCGTTTGACTGCCATGTTAATGCTTGGATGTTTTAATAGTGGTGACAGTTGGTATGTCACTGCGTTTGCCTTCTGGCATCTAGTCTCGATTTCTCTGTCCATCTTTCCATCTGCTGTGAATCAAGCAATAACGACAGCATTTTATTCAAAGCTGTATAAGATTGTTGCTGGAGTTCTGATCTCTTGCTTTGTATAATATTCTCGTCAAGTGATATACTATTTATGTGAAGACTGAGCAAACTATATGCGAAAATCTGATTCAATAAAAAAAAGTCTCTTTCTTTCCCGATCCAGAAGCACTTGAGCTTTTAGCTCTTCGGCTCGGTGCCATGGACATCGTAACCCTTCGGTTCGGTGCCACGAACACCGTAAATCTGGGAAATCTGTGGCTTTTTCTGCCATCCCACGGAATTGAACCCGCACACACAGAGGGATAGTCACCCGTAGTCCAACGCGCTACGAACACGCTTGGCAGACGGGCAAAGACAGTCTTTAAGACCATAATTTTTTTTTCAATGGTGTCACTGACTATAGTACTACTGTGTAGGTCGGGATTTGGTGTGGAGGGAGGGGTGGTGGGGTATTTGGGTACGATAGCATGAGGAAGTTATTGGCCGTATGGCTAGTGCAGTCGCAACGAAACTGTTGAAATTAAGATTTGTCTTTATGCCCTGACAGAAAAAAAATTCTCGGCATGCCGGGCCCTAATCTGTCTGACGCTCCTTTATTTTCTTCTTCGAACGCTCCATACCGACAACTTGTTAAACCACTCTGTGTGATTTGTATGTGATCTGAGCCTAAGAGCGATTGAACGTTGTGCCAGTTATGCGCCTACAAGTAGACCCACACATCCGAATTCTGCGACGCTTTTTATTTATTAGGGTAGCGTCTCTGAAGTCCCTACCTCAGTCTCCTCTTACGAGATGTCTTGTAGGTCACAATGGTACCATTCTTTGTTTTCCTAACGTGCCCTGGCACCACACAAGCGAGACTACATTTTAAAACATTACTTTAAAACATTACTTTAAAACATTACTTTAAAACATTACTTTAAAACATTACTTTAAAACATTACTTTAAAACATTACTTTAAAACATTACTTTAAAACATTACTTTAAAACATTACTTTAAAACATTACTTTAAAACGTTTCTTTAAAACGTTACTTTAAAACATTACTTTAAAACATTACTTTAAAACATTACTTTAAAACATTACTTTAAAACATTACTTCAAAACATTTCTTTAAAACATTACTTTAAAACATTTCTTTAAAACATTACTTTAAAACTTTATTTAAAATCTTCCTCACAGACGTTGTTTCAAAGCATTCCTTTAAAACATTTCTTTAACCCTAACCCTAACAATTCTCTACAAAGGACATTCTTCATGTTAATGATGATGATGGTGATGATGATGATGATGCTGATGATGATGATGATGGTGATGATGATGATGATGATGATGATGATGATGTTGACCACGATGATGATGATGATGATGATGATGATGATGATGATGATGATGATGATGATGATGATGATGATGATGATGATGATGATAATGATGATGATGATGATGATGATGATAATGATGATGATGATGATGATGATAATGATGATGATGATGATGATGATGATGATAATGATGATGATGATGATGATGATGATGATGATGATGATGATGATGTTGACCACGATGATGATGATGATAATGATGATGATGATGATGATGATGATGATGATGATGATGATGATGATGATGATGATAATGATGATGATGATAATGATGATAATGATGATGCTGATGATGATGATGATGATGATGATGATGATGATGATGATGATGATGATGATGATGATGATGATGATAATGATGATGATGATGATGATGATGATGATGATGATGATGATGATGATGATGATGATGGTGATGATGATGATGATGATGAACTTGGAGTTTGATATATATATATTTTATGAAAATGAGCAAAATGAAATGAAAAAACATCAATGGACAACTATATCTGCCGGTTGATACTGTTCACATATGAGACTGCCTCTCAATAGTATTTTATCCCTAACGTCCCGTGTGCTGCCGGGGCTGTAAGGGAAGAAAAGAATAGTACCACTGTGATCTACAATGCATGTCGTAAGAGGCGATCGATGTAGGACCTAAGGAAGCTACCCTAGTAAATAAAAAGCGTCGCAGAAATCGGATATATTGGTCTACTTATAGACGCATAACGCCCGTCTGCCCAGCGTGTTCGTAGCGCGTTGGATTACGGGTGACTATCCCTCTATGTGTGCGGGTTCAATTCCGCGGCAGAAAAAGCCACAGATTCCCCAGATTTACGGTGTTCGTGGCACCGAACAGAAGGGTTACGATGTCCATGGCACTGAGCCGAAGAGCTGAAAAGCTCAAGTGCTTCTGGATCGGAAAAATTGACGCATAACTTGCACAACGTACAAATGCTATTAGGCTCAGATCATATACAAATCACAAAGAGTGGTTTAATAAGTGGTTGATATGGAGCGTTCGAAGAAGAAGAAGCAGAGGCTAGCCAATGGATAGAGCTTACATTCTGTTCACCCTAAGAGTGCGTGGTCGAAAAATATTTTCTTTCTTAAACCAATCTCCGTCAACCACTAGATTGCAAAAGCTGGGATTGAGTACTGGAGTAGCACAACGGAACAGCTAGAACAGGAAGTACAACAAGAACAGCTAGAACAACAAGAACAACAAGAACAGCAAGAACAACAAGAACAGCAAGAACAACAAGAACAGCAAGAACAGCAAGAACAGCAAGAACAGCAAGAACAACAAGAACAGCACAACAGGTATATGAGTAAGCTCATCAATCAACATCAAACTGGAACGGTTAGTCGCTGGACGCTGTTGGAGATACTGTGAAGGAGATCGGAGCACCTACGGACATGTTCGGAGTGCAATGAATACATTCCAAACTGAAACTGAATCTTCTTCTTCTGCGTTCTCACTAGATTGGGATTTCAGATTCTCTAATAAAGGCAGCCGTCTGTCTCAGATTATCAGGCACACCATACAGTTTGTCTTCTGTGTTCTCACTAGATTGGAATTTCGGATTCTCTAATAAAGGCCGCCGTCTGCCTCAGATTATCAGCCACGCCCTACAGTTTGTCTTGGACGCTAGTATAAATGGGCCACCTTTTCCTTCTCAGGTCTGCATACTGTGGGTAGTTCTGTAAGATATGTTCTGTTGTCATACTCGCCAAGCCACAGGAGCACAGGTCGTTGGTGCATATCTTCTTGAATCTAGTGTACATGTTGTGTAGCATTCTGTTGTGACCCGTCCGGAGGTGAAGTCTGGTCCCTTCTGGACAGTTGGTAATATCCATCGTTCTTATTGTCTTCTTCTTCTTTGCGTTCGTTCTTTACGACCAATTTGAATCAATCTTTGTGATATGTTTGATCTTTGCCAAGAACGTGTATACGTTGCACATTGGTTTGGCAGGCCCCTAACCGCATAGACTTCTACACGTTTAGGACACGTGCATCCGAGTTCAGCCAAACCTCCTTAGTCGCCTCTTAGGACATGCGTGACAGGTAACAGTGGTTCTATTCTTTACACCCCAATATGGGCCCCGGTAACAACTCGGATGGTTCTTATTGTGTTTTGGGTGTTCTTTATCCCATTTTGCTTTGTAGCGCCCTTTGGCTACGGTGTTTGCTTCTTCATAGCTCACCAGGTTGTCATCTTGGGGAATATCTGCTCCCTCTTTAGCCAAACTGAATCTAAAACAAAATCAACATAACATTAACTTACCTGTGAGTTACAGAAATCTACCTGGATGATATTTCCAAACTAACACACCTGAAAGGTGTCTACCACCTGACGAATCTTGTATGATGAAACGAAGTCCATCTTTGTCATTTTAAAAAAAAAGTCTTCCTTTTCAAAGTCCGCGTTATAAATACTTATAATTTCAAGTTTTATCTTTTTTGTCCTAATTTTAACCAAAATTATTCAAGTGAAATATATTAATTTAACTGCAGGTAAATCTTCACGGGACGAGTGGGCTTTTTTCCAATTCTTCATCTTTCTCTTCGAAAGCTCCAAATTAACAACATGTTAAACCAATCTTTGCTCTGAGCTTAACCCTTTAGCTGCTAAGGACGTATATATACGTTTTCCCATTCACTTTTAAAGACGCATTAACACGTCTGTTATTATATCTCCTCTGTGGGCTAAAGACGTGTTAACACGTTATACACTGCTACTGTCATTGCTATAGGCGTATATTCACGTTTGTGACCTAGAAACAAAGAGTAGCTATTCTTAGCTCAGCCTTCGGAAAGTATGTAGCAGAGAACTAGTGTATGTTGTGCCAGTTATGCAAGTAGGCCAGCACATCCGATTTCTGCGATGCTTTTTATTTACTAGGTTAGCTTCCCTATGTCCCTACCTTAGTCGCCTCTTACGACATGCCTTGTAACAGCCATGCCATATCAGCAACAGATATGATTATGATATCAGACTCGATGAATATGCTTAAAATAATTGAATCTGGAAGTCTGCGCGTGGAATGGGTGGACATCATTCGGAGATCACATCTCAAGAAAATGACTTGGCTCTACACACTTGGACATGCTGGAGTGCAGGGTAACGAGCGTGCTGACTTTCTAGTGCCCCGACTCAAGCGGGCAGAAGCATGGACAGAGACAATATCATCAATGCGGTACGCTCTCATTTATGTGACATGGGCAAGTCTCAGATAATGAAACGAGTTCGAGAAATAGCCGTTAAGTTTGGACATGCCAGACAGTGTCATTTTCGTGGTAGAGAGAGCAGATATACTAATCAACTTCTCATGGGTACGGTGTGCAAATGGACTTTAGGATGATTGCTGCAGCGGAGGACAGAGCACGAATGGGAATGCCCAATGTGCCATGACGTCGATCGCATAACATAACAGTCGTAAAATAACTACATGTGAAATGCGTTGCCTGCGAAAAGTTACCAACAACACCAGAGAAGAAAGTCACCAACATCAGCATAAGAAAGAAAGTTGGCACAGAACCTTGCTTGAATTACATTGAGAAACAAAGTCACCAACATCAGCATAAGAAAGAAAGTTGGTACAGAACCTTGCTTGAATTACATTGAGAAACAAAGTCACCAACATCAGCATAAGAAAGAAAGTTGGCACAGAACCTTGCTTGAATTACATTGAGAAACAAAGTCACCAACATCAGCATAAGAAAGAAAGTTGGCACAGAACCTGCTTGAATTACATTGAGAAACAAAGAATTCCTGGTTCGGCCACTTAATAAGAATGCAACAAGGTGCCACTTTATACAATTTTCTACAACAGAACATCAGGAAAAAGGAGAGAGGAAGACCACGAAAAAGATGGATAGATCTCATAGCAGAATCCTGTCCAAAAAAATATTTATCAATATAACCACTAGAGCAGTGCAAAACAAAAACAGAAAACCAGGACATTGATCAACAACCCGACAACAGGTAAAAACTCATTTAGAAGTTCTATCTTAGGTGTCCTGGCTACGCCTGAATTCATCACTGCCCGAGTGGTTACCGTGGCCCAAATTTGGGGTATAAAGAATAGAACCACTTCTACCTGCCACACATGTCGTAAGAGGCGTCTAATGAGGTTTGGCTGTAATCGGATGCACATGTCCTAAACGTGTAGAAGTTTAGGCGCCTACCAAACCAATGTGCAACGTATACACGTTCTTGGCAAAGATCAAACATATCACAAAGAGTGATTAAAACTGGGCATAAAGAACGAACGCAAAGAAGAAGAAGGAGAATTCATAACTATTATCAAATAGCTTGTCCGTTCTTGTCCACGACAGCTGCCCTGAAAAGCTCTCTGTTCTGTGCAAGTTGCCCGGTGTCAGCAGCAATCATTCTCAGAACGTCAATGACATCTTGCACTTAACGCTGTCTATCTCTTCCTCTCATTCTTCTTCCATGCACCATTCCTTCTAGAATTATCTTCTCCGGCACTCATATCGTTTCTTCTTTATCCTGTTACGCCCTTGGCGTTTAGGGTAGCAATAAACGCACACAATTCTTCCCTGATTATGGCCTTCCTCTGTATTGTGTTCCAGCTATGATTCATTTCCTTCAGTTCTTGCTCTATCGTTCTCCTCCAGGTTGTCTTGGGTCTTCCACGCTTTCGCCTACCCTCTGGAGTCCATCTCAGTACAGTTTTCGTGTTGCAGCCAGTCTCCATGCGCTATCTCTTCCTCACATTCTTCTTCCAGGCACCATTCCTTCTAGAATTATCTTCTCCGGGCACTCATGTCGTTTAATGTGTCCGAAATATTTATATTTCCTAAAATTTTAGTCGGCAAACAAAAATAAAATGTATTTTCAATCAATCAATCTTCTTTTTCTTCGAATGCTCAAAATATCTACCACTTGTTAAATCACTCTGTGTGATTTCTATGTGATCTGAACCCAAGAGCGTTTGTACGTTTTGTCAGTTAAGCACCTACAAGTAAGCCACCAGATCCTATTTCTGCGACATTTTTATTTATTAGGTAGTCTCCCTAGGCCCCTACCTCAGTCGCCTCTTACGACATGCCTTTTAGGTCGCAGTGTTACTATTCTTTGCTCCTCTTGAGGGTCCCAACAACACACGCGGGGGGAGCTTAGTATCTACACAAGAATGAAATAAAGAAATTGGAAGAATATATGTCAGAACCTTGCTCCTTTGTGAGAGCTGCGGTAGCGTAGTTGTTAGTGAACTCGCTTCTCAAGGCTGGTCTGGGTTCAATTTTTCCCGCGACCCAGCCTCAACTGGGATGCTTTCCCAGATACATGCTTTGGAAATTCTCTCTCCCTCGCGATCACCATCCAGACCGATGTACCGGACCTCCCCATAAATTCTATTCATGTGGAAATCTGATTCATAGCAGCCTTAGCATTGGTGTGTTTTACGTCACATCTTCAGCACCATTTGGAGCTCTGGTACTTATCCTTCGGCGATGTGTCCGGTTTCAGCCAGCGTTTACTCGGTTCCCTCTCCGTTCTTTAGCCATCTAGTATTTTTTAGCGAAACACGTACAAACAAAGTACTATAGGAAAGTAAAGGCGGCCGGCGTGATGCTGACCACATCACCTATCGTGTGCCGAAGGTTAATGAAAAATACAGGCCTAACACTGTATTGACCTATATACCACGAGGTATGAAAGGGTTCCTGTACTTTTTTTTTTTTAACTTGCTCCTTGCGAGCCCCGGTAATACACAGAGGCGGCTCCGACAACAATTCTAGAGTCTCTTGATCAAGACACACTCAGGAACAGAACGGGGCGATCTGGGTTCGAACCCACGATCACGCCCGAGTGGTTACCGGGCGCAAATCGGGTGTAAAGAATAGAACCACTGTACCTGTCGTAAGAAGCGACTAAGGAAGTTGAGCGTGGGCAGCTACCCCACTCCATAAAAACACTATCGAAATAGGGGAAGACTGCAGTAAAACTTGTAAATATGAAACACGTACAACAAGTACTATAGTTTTACAAAATACAGAAACAGTGACGATAAAACAGCAACGTTTCGACCAAAAGGCCTTTATCAAGCAATCACAAGTAAGTGTTCTCTATAATTCGTCACTCCTGTTGTGTCGTTTGCTTGATAAAGGCCTTTGGTCGAAACGTTGCTGTTTATTGTCACTGTTTCTGTATTTTGTAAAACTATAGTACTTTGTTTGTACGTGTTTCGCTAAAAATACTAGATGGCTAAAGAACGGAGAGGGAACCGAGTAAACGCTGGCTGAAACCGGACACATCGCCGAAGGATAAGTACCAGAGCTCCAAATGGTGCTGAAGATGTGACGTAAAACATACCAATAAGGCTGCTATGAATCAGATTTCCACATGAATAGAATTTATGGGGAGGTCCGGTACATCGGTCTGGATGGTGATCGCGAGGGAGAGAGAATCCACAATCTTCAGAACGCAAGACAATGCAATCAATGCAATCAATGCAATCAATGATGTTCCCTTCGACAAGAATTGCAATTCAAGTGATGAACAGTTTGGTTGCTACATTCGGACGGCCATATGCATTTTATGCGGAGCAGGTTGCTTTTGTGGTGGTACGCGGCTGTTTCATTCTGGAATTAGTTCACACAGGAAACATTTCACGGTTGTTAGCATTTCGTGTGATTTTCATTGGCACAGGAACGGAGCAATTATGGGGTCACCCGTTGTAGTGAAGTTGAAACCATACTTATGAACTATGAACTATGAAATGCTATCAATGCAATCTATACAACTAAAACATATAATCTTGCACAACATATCTGTACTCCTCCTGAACGGAAATCGGGAAAGACTAAAACAATAAAACATTAGTACTAAACATTTTATAACTACTACCTGGTTCCAATGTCACATTATAACTTATCTCCCTTTCAAATTATCACACACAAAAAAATTTACATTTCTTAAAGTACCGCCACACCTGGAAATGTATTTAAGAATAATGTAACACTGCTTGTTGACAACCTGGCTGTTCCCTGTTTGTTATTGATGTCGTTTGAAAAGTGCTGTTCAAACTAATGCATTTGCTCACGGCGCACGCTGGATCGGCGTTTCGTTCGCGTGTTATCTTCAGTGGTTCCGCGATCGGGTTGTGAGAGAGGAGTCATACAAAAATGTGGGGATGTTGAGTTGCCATATTTTGATCTTCCTCCTTCTTCTTCTTCTCCATACGACCACTTGTTAACAATTCTGTGTGATTTGTATGTGATCTGAGCTTAAGAGCGATTGTACTTTGTGCCCAGTTATGCGCCTACATGTAGGCCAGCACATCCGATTTCTGCTATGCTTTTTATTTACTAGGATTTTTTTTTTTTCGATCCAGAAGCACTTGAGCTTTTCAGCTCTTCGGCTCGGTGCCATGGACATCGTAACCCTTCGGTTCGGTGCCACGAACACCTTAAATCTGGGGAATCTGTGGCTTTTTCTGCCATCCCGCGGAATTGAACCCGCACACACAGAGGATAGTCACCCGTAGTCCAACGCGCTACGAACACGCTGGGCAGACAGGCTATTTACTAGGATAGCTTCCCTAAGCCTCTGCCTCAGTCGCCTCTTACGACATGCCTTGTAAGTCGCGGTAGAGATATTCATTGCTTCCCGTGTGGACACCACCACACGGGCGTTGGAACTTCACACGGGCGTTGGAACTTCACACGGGCGTTGGAACTTCACACGGGCGTTGGAACTTCACACGGGCGTTGGAACTTCACACGGGCGTTGGAACTTCCAAAATAATATTTTGAACTCCAAAATGAGCACACTTTTCCTAAAATGTCTGAAAAAATAAGACCGTATGGCAATAATAATATATATATATATGGCCTTTTTCATCTGTACAGACGGTCAATTGGCAAGTGTTTTACTGTGACAATTTCTGAGTTTGCGCTTTTCTCTCTTGTCTGTCAGTTCATCCCTAAGTCTCTCTTCAAAATATTCTGCACCTTTGCGTAATGTTGTTTTCCATATATCTCAATCATCAGCCGGTTTTTCCCATGTGCTGAGACCGATAGAAAAGTTATTCATTGAGACCTTGCAAACATCTTTATATCTGAGCAGTGGTCTGCCATGTTCCTCTTCCTCCGAAAGTTCACAGAACAACATTTGTTTTTTAATGAGGCAATTGTCCATTCTTCTCACATGTTCTAGCCATCTTAGTATTCTACTGCTGAGCATGCCCATGATGGAAGGCAAGTTTGCATGTTGCAGTACCACAGAGTTGGTTATCTTGTCGTACCACCTGATGTTCATAATCTTGCGGAGACATCGAAGGTGAAAGATGTTAAGTTTCCTCTCGTGTCTTGATTATGCTGTCCATGTTTCTGAGCCATATAGTATGGTGAAACACATAATATCTACACAGGGGTGGGGGAGAGAACTCGTTAATGAAGAACTAATTACACAGGCTCGAAACATTTGAATCTTCGTCTGCAATATTAGTTTTGTGCTGTCCCATGCTTTCTTTGATAGTTTGTCGAATGCAATAGCCGCGCTGCCTATATATATGCAGTGACGGTTCGTCATTAAGGGCCAGTGGGGCTGGGCCTCACCAAAACATATGTAACGTGTATTTATTATTTAATAAATTAAATTATAACCTAACCCAAAGCCATGATTTTCCCGAAAATGTGTGTCTGGCCTTAACAACAAAAACGATCAAGAGCGGCCACTGTATGTATAAATATTCTCCTTGTGCTCTGTTTTACACGTAAGACTTCAACAAACGGTTTCTATTGTTGCCGATCTGCCGCTTTCTACAAAGTGTTTCCCATGTCAGGCCACAATCTTTCAACCCTTTTTCCACAGTTCAACACAGTCTTTCTCCCAACATTCTGCTATCAGTGCCAAACCTGGACATTGACATTAAATGATAGAAGAAAACTAGTCACGACAGAGATGAAGTGTTTACGCAGAATGCTGGGAATAACAAGAAGAGACCGGTTGAGAAATGAAGACATCAGGAAAAAGTGACTACACCATCAGTACTAAACTTCATCAAGAAACAACAAATTAAATGGTTCGACTACATAAGCAGTTCCCCAACAGACAGTGCACCACAATGAGCAATGTTACTCCGAAACAGTGGAAATAAAGCAAAAGGCCGACCACGCAAAAGTTGAAGCTCGGAAATAGCAGAGGCGACGAAAGACACTGTTTATGAGGGGCACACAAAATCTCTTCTTACATTGAAGCTGTAAGGCAAATCAGGATTGGATGAAAGAAAGAAAGAAAGAAAGACAAGGTGCACAGAGAAGCTTGCTCCATGTGTCTCCTTTTCCGACCTGACGCTGAACGGCAAAACAGGATTAGAGATTAAATAAGTATACTAAATTTGTATATATATATATGGAACTGCAGTAAAACTATTTGATTGGCAAACACGTAATTCAAGTACTGCAGTTTTACAAATTACAAAACAATGACAAATAAGCAACGTTTCGACCAACAAGGTCTTGATAAAGGCCTTGTTGGTCGAAACGTTGCTGTATTTTGTCATTGTTTTTGTAATTTGTAAAACTACAGTACTTTGTAATTACGTGTTTTACTAAATTTGTACGCATATTTTTTAATGAAACGAGAGCAACACTGTTTTTCAGTTTTCTAAGCAAGTTCATTACATCAGATATCTATACTTTTTGCTGGAGCTACAGAGGTCAATACTTTTTGTTGATTGATTAAAAAGACAATTTTCACTGCACTTCGGTGAATTAAAATGTGTGCTCCGATCGCTTACTTACACAGAATGATTTCAACAGTAGAACACGAACGCCGTAGCACAGGCGAAAGGCTCAATGTAAGTTGTAAGATGGTACACATTTTTGTAAGAATTTTTATTTTTAATCTTTTCTTATGAATTTTGACAGAGTATGCTCTTCTCTATTTTAAACTGCCACGGGTTCTTTTCACAGAAAATCAGGAAAGATGGCCAGAGGAAGACCACGAAAAAGATGGTTAGATGACATAGCAGAATCATGTGAATGAGCAAAGATAACAATCACACAAGCCACCAGAACAGCGCAAGACAAAAACAGAAAACTACGACACTGGGCAATAACCCGGTAGCAGTGTGACGACAAAAGAAGAAGAATATTATATATGTGACATGGAACATTAACAATTAACAATGGTGAGATTAGTAATGACTTTCAATGCAAATGTTACAGAAGAGTACTTAGAATATCATGGCTGCACTTGTATGGTTGTGAGACATGGACCATTGACAAAGCGGCAAAGATCATTAGTGAATTTGAATGCAAATGTTTCAGAAGAGTACTTAGAATACATAGAGCGTGGCCGCAAAGAGGGTTTTCATTTAAACAATAGATTCCCAAACTTTTTCGGCCCACCGCCCACTTTGCACAATATAAACTTTGTAACGCCCTCCACCACATTATAACAGTTTGCCAACGCCCCCTTCCACATATATACATGCTCTATTTTTTCTTTGACATGGAAAATTGATATATATTTCTGTAATACATGGTCAATTTTCAAATGATTATATGCATGAAATAAAAATTGATGAAAAACTGCATCGTGTAAGAGGGCATAAGGTGAATAAATATGTAGAATTCAAATTTTTAATGATTATTCAATCTCAAAATCTCGGAACAAATGCCCCCCTAAATGCTTCTGAACCCCCATCGCCCCCTGTGAGGCTTCAACGCCCACTGGGAGGCGGTACCGCCCACTTTGGGAAACGCTGATTTAAATCAATCCACGTCAACTGCTAGATTGCAAGAGCTGGGATTGAAGGTTGAAGTAGCAAGAAAAGAACAGCACAATAGGTATATAAGTAGGCTCCTCAATCATAATAGAACTGGTACGGTCAGTCGGTGGATGCTGTTGGAGATATTGTGAAGGAGACCGGAGCTCCTATGGACATGTCCGGAGTGCAATGAAGATATTCCTAACTGAAACGGAAACTGTAACTTAGAATATCATGGACAGAAAAAGAACAAATGCTTCTGTTCTGCAAGAGCTTGATATCAAAGAAAGTTGGTTATTAAAGAACATAAAAACAAGAACAATTAAATATTTTGGACACATCAAACGACATGAGTGCCTAGAGAAGATAATTTTGGAGGGAATGGTGCCTGGAAGAAGAATGAGAGGAATACCTAGAAGACAATGGGTGCAAGATGTCATTGACGATCTGAGAACGACTGTTGCTGACCCCGGTCAACTTGCACAGAACAGAGAGTTTTTCAGGACTGCTGTCAAGGAAGACAAGTTCCTGAAGCGACAATCTACTTGATGATGATTATTATATTACTAATCTTTACTGATTTTTCGAGAATTTAATTAAATTGTCCATGTTTCTCATTCTCCTACGAACATGAGTCTGCACTTTGCTAATTATTAGAGGCGAGAGAAAAAACCGATTCGAATATTATGTCAGCGTTTTCATGCATTGACAATTCGTACCTGTTATATTTCGGATAAGAGTCTGAGTTTAATTAGATAATAACTAGACTTGCGTGCTGCGTGCTGTGAGCCGGGTTGAAGACGGTGAGTGGTTGGTGTTATGTTTTGTTCCGAATGGTAGCCAGGTGATTGAATAGTTATTTGCGCGTGTTCATCTTTATGTCACGTGCTTGACTGCAACCTGGCATTTTGTAACGGAGCGGTTCTCAAAATGGTATTCAAATGAGAATAGAGGGGTTCTAAGAATAGATATCAGATTTCACAAAGAAGGGAATAAATAGATCTATCAAGGGGAAAAATAGATCTATCAAGGGGTAAAACAAATCGAAGAGAAATGGCTAGTGTTACGAGAGTGGCTAGGGAAATAAGAATGAGAAATTTGAAGTATGTTGTTCCCGCGTGGTGCCGGGGCCCGTAAGGGAAGCAAAGAGTAGTACCCCTGAGGCATGTCGTAAGAGGCACCGAATAAATTGAAAGACAACAAATGCAGTGACCTACCAGCTGGCACCATTACTACAACACCCAAAGATCAAGATGGAAGTGAAAAGACAGATGATAAAAAGTATTTTCCTACCAACACTTTGTTACCAGTGTCAAGCGTGGTCTCTGACAGCAACACATCACAGAAAGCTCACCACGTGTGAAATGAAATGCTTGAGGAAGGTACTGGAGGTCACCAAGAAAGATAGACTACGAAATAAGGACATCAGAAGCAAGAGTGGGCATAGCTTCATGCACTGAATACATCGAAAGACAACAAATGCAGTGGTTTGAACATTTAATGAGAATGAAATACAACCAATCACCAATAACAGCATACAATAAAAAGATCAGGTACTAGAGCTAGGGGAAGATAATAAAACAAAGATCGGGTACTAGAGCTAGGGAAGATAATAAAAACAAAGATCGGGTACTAGAGCTAGGGGAAGATAATAAAAAAAAAGATCGGGTACTAGAGCTAAGGGGAAGATAATAAAAAAAAAGATCGGGTACTAGAGCTAGGGGAAGATAATAAAAAAAAAGATCGGGTACTAGAGCTAGGGGAAGATAATAAAAAAAAAGATCAGGTACTAGAGCTAAGGGGAAGATAATAAACACAAAGATGGATAGACAATATTTTTTTTTTCGATCCAGAAGCACTTGAGCTTTTCAGCTCTTCGGCTCGGTGCCATGGACATCGTAACCCTTCGGTTCGGTGCCACGAACAACGCAAATCTGGGGAATCTGTGGCTTTTTCTGCCATCCCGCGAAATTGAACCCGCACACACGAGGGATAGTCACCCGTAGTCCAACGCGCTGCGAACACGCTGGGCAGACGGGCAATAGACAATATCAAGACTACACTACATAAACATGGATATAACACAACAAGGGCGACTCATCTGGCCCAGGAACATAAACTAAAGTTTCCATCTCTACTTTCAACAGCAAGAGTGGACAGCCAACTACATCATCCACTTGAGGAACAACAGTAGACAATAGATAGAGAATATAAAGAATACGTCATGTAGGTGACAGTGGTACTATTCTTTGCTCCCTTGAGTACATGAGACATACAGAGCCTATCAAAATGACCCATCATCATCATCCAAAAAAACAGCTTTCCTAGATGCTCGTAGAATGGCTCAAGAGAGAATCAGGAAATTACAAGACGCATGGCTAATCAAAAAATCTGATGAAATCCAGATATATGCAGACAGACATGATTTCAAACGCTTCTACGATGCCCTAAAAACTGTTTATGGCCCTCAACAATCTCACCCACTCCCATACTCGATGCAGATGGAGCAAGGCTACTAATTGACAAGCCTCAGATACTAAACCGCTGGGCAGAACACTTCCGTTCTGTCCTCAACCATCCATCCACTATATGTTATGAAGCTATAGAGCGCATGCCCCAGGTCCCAATCAATGCCAAGCTTGATATTCCACCTACCTTAGCAGAGGTCAAGAAGGCAACAAGCCAGATGTCCAGCGGGAAGGCACCGGGTGCGGACTCAATACCAACCGAAGTCTACAAAGAAGGAGGGCCCACGTTGATGCTAAAATTGACAGAGTTATTTACATCCATTTGGTGCAACGAACGTGTGCCACAGGAATTAAAGGATGCCACTATTGTCCACCTGTACAAGCGGAAAGGAAACCGCCAGGCCTGCGATAACCACAGGGGATCTCCTCCCGTCAATCGCTGGCAAAATACTGGCCAGAGTCCTCCTCAATCGATTAATCGATCACCTGAACATGACTTACTCCCTGAGACCCAATGTGGCTTCAGAGCAGGTCGTGGAACAGCAGACATGATATTTGCTGCTCGCCAACTACAGGAGAAATGCCAAAAGCAGCACCGTAACCTCTATATGGTCTTTGTCGATCTGACAAAGGCTTTCGACACGGTTGACAGGGAGGGTCTATGGAAGATCATGGAAAAATGTGGATGCCCAAGGAAATTCATCAAGATCGTCCAACAGTTTCACGAGGGCATGATGGCACGTGTACTTGACGAAGGGAGCTGTCGGAAGCCTTCCATGTCACCAACGGTGTAAAACAGGGCTGTGTACTGGCCCCAACACTCTTCAGCATGATGTTTGCTGCCATGCTCACGGATGTCTTTTGGGAAGGCGACGAACATGGGGTAAAGATTAGATACAGGACAGACGGTAACCTATTCAATCTTCGGAGGTTAAAATCCTCCACCAAGGTAAAAGAATCAACTATCTCAAACCTGTTGTTTGCTGATGACTGTGCCCTCGCTACCAACTCTGAGGAAGAAATGCAGACTTACATGGACAAGTTCTCAATGGCCTGTGATAGGTTTGGCCTCTCCATTAACACCAAAAAACAGAGGTCATGTTCCAGCCCGCCCCTAGAGAACAGTATTACGATCCAGTCATCAACATTAAACACCAGCGTCTCCAGTCAACGGACAACTTTGCTTATCTTGGCAGCCTCCTATCCAGATCGGCAAACATAGATTCTGAGGTCCACAATAGGATACCCAAAGCCAGTGCTGCGTTCGGAAGGTTACGTGTCACTGTGTGGGAACGGAAGGGGATAAGCATAGTCACAAAGCTGAAAGTTTACCAGGCCATAGTGCTAATAACGCTGCTGTACGCAAGCGAGACATGGACAGTGTATAGCAGACACGCAAGAAAATTAAACCATTTCCACACAAGCTGTCTACGCAGAATACTAAAAATAAACTGGCAGGACAAAATTCCAGACAGCGAAGTCCTCACAAGAGCAAAGATCCCAAGCGTCAACACCCTGTTGCAGAAGGCCCAACTGAGATGGGTCGGTCACGTTGCTCGAATGCCTGATAAACGCATCCCAAAACAGTTGATGTATGGCGAGCTTGAAGGGGCAGACGTTTAGCTGGTGGACAGAAAAACGCTTTAAAGACACTCTTAAAGTGTCTCTGAAATGCTTCGATATAGACAATACGTGCTGGGAATCCTTGCGCAAGATCGCCAAATGTGGCGCTGTAACAACAAAAGAGGAACCCGAATAGCTGAGAATCATCGTATTGTTGAGTCACAGAGAAAACGAACAGCGCGAAAAGACAGAGCACACAACACGCACATGTCTAACCTTGATCATGTATGCCCCACCTGTGGTCGGGGATTCTGTTCTAGGATTGGACTCTACAGTCACCTCCGCACACACCAGAGAGGTGCAACAGTACACGTCTGAGATTGTTTTCATCATCGCTTGAGATGGACGGCTATTACATTCTTTGCTCCCCTTGCGAGTACCGCCACCATACGGGTGACACAACAGTGTACTAAACTCCAACTTCAATACAATTATCACTGTCTCATCACGTTTCAATAAAAAACACAAACAGTGGCGGCTAGTGATAATTTTTGTTGGTGGGGCCGGACATTTTTTCCGGATAAATCGTGGTTTTAGATTGCTATATTTTAATTTAAAAAATATTAAATACATGCTATACATTATTTTTGGTGGGGCATGGCTCCGCTGGCCCTTACAAACGAGCAGCCACTGAGCAGCAACATGACCCATATAATTTTTCCCTTTTTTAAACATCCTCACAAAGACTTACTTACTTATTTCTCTTCGCTCCTCGTGGAGAATAGGGCCTCAACAGTTGTTCGCCACTTTTCTCGGTCCCTGGCTGTTTTCTGTATGGTCTCCCAGGATAGTCGCAGCCTTCAGTTCCTCAAGAAGACTTCGTCAGCAGTTCTGTTTAGGGCATCCTCTTTTTCGTTTTCCATGCGGGTTCCACTCAAGTGCTTGTCTAGTGACACTCGACTGTGTCTTCCGTAGGGTATGTCCGACCCATCGCCATTTTCTCCTCTTAACCTGGGCTATTATGGATTTTGTCCGGTTCTTATCCACAACGGGGGACTCTGTAGCTAAGTGGTTAAACCCTTTGCCTTGTAAGTCGAAGGTCGTGGGTTCGAATCCAGACCACGCCGTTCTGTTCACGACTGCAATTTACAGGCACCCCTAGGATTGTTTCTGGAGATACGGACTTCGCGCTTTGTGCAATACTTTCTTCAGGTGGCGTGCCATTTCTGCGGAGAGGGACTGAGTCATATGAGGTAAAACCCGGTGCAATGAAGTCAATCCTTTGGCTTAAAACCCTTTAAACCCTTCTCTTATCCACAGGTCTGTGTTTTCAACTCTATCATACCATCTCTTCACAAAGAACTGAGGAAGAAAAGTTAGGAAGAAATTAAGTCAAATCTCTCGCAACAACAAAAAAACCACAGATCAAAGATAACAACAATTGTTTTTTAAACCGGCAGATTACAAACTCTGTCGGAATTCAAAGAAGCAATTTAGAACTCGAAGTTAAACATTTTATCGCTTGACAGCTCACAGTTTTATGAACTCGTATTGAAGTTGTTGACATAAATGATGATTATTGCAAACACTTTTTCACAAACAGTTGATATTTCACAACTTAAATGTCACGATATGAATATTACATATTTTGTTTCATTTGTTCCATCATTTTATTATTTTTGTATTTTATGTTTCTTTGTAAGAATAAGATTTTCTATTGAATTATTTTGTTGTGTATAATTTCTGTTTTTGTTGCAAAAACGTAAAGAACAAACTAACCCGTGGAAGGGAACTGATATAAAAATACAAATCAAGTGTTTTTTTGTGTTTTTGTTTTCGATCCAGAAGGACTTGATTTTCAGCTTTCGGCTCGGTGCCAAGAACACCGTTAATCTGGAGAACCTGTGGCTTGTTCTGCCAGTCCGCGGAATTGGACCCGCACTCAGAGATGGCTTGTTACCCGTCGTCCAACGCGCTACGAACACAAATCAAGCGTTTAAGATCCTGCGTTTAGTTCATAGTTCATAAGTACGGTTCCAGCTTCACTGCAACGGGTAACTCCATAATTGCTCCGTTCCTGTGCTAACGAAAATCACACGAAATGCTAACAACTGTGAACTATTTCCTGTGTGAACTAATTCCAGAATTCGTTTTTTCCTTGGCAACATATGGTTAAGAGACATGGAACATTGATAAAGCGGCAGAGAAGATCATTAATACATTTGAATGCAAATGCTACAGAAGATTACTTAGAATATCATGGACAGAGAAAAGAACAAATGCTTCTGTTCTGCAACAGCTTGATATTAAAGAGAGTTGGCTATTAAAGAGCGTAACTTCAAGGAAAATTAAATATTTCTGACACATCAAACGACATGAGTGCCTAGAGAAGATAATTTTGAAGGGAATGGTGCCTGGAAGAAGAATGAGAGGGAGATCTAGAAGACGATGGGTGCAAGATGTCATTGACGATCTGAGAATGACTGCTGCTGACGTCGGTCAACTTGCACAGAACGGAGAGTTTTTCAGGACTGTTGTCATGGGAGACAAGTTCTGGAAGGGACAAGCTACTTGATGACAAAGATAATCCCTGCGGGCCCCAGAGATGTGGTTTTACAGAAGAATGATGAGAATCACATGGACTGCTAAAGTGACGAATGAGAGGTGTTGAATGAGATCAAGACACAGCGAAAGCTTAACATCAATATAGGAAAGAGGCTGTCATCATTTTTCGGACATGTGATGAGAAAGTTCGCTGATTTGACAATTCGGGGGATGGGAACCGTCGGTAGCCAGAGGTAGATGATTTTGCACTCGTCTATCATCACCCGCCCTGGTTTTTCCGTGGATGTTAATTGTAAGAACAACAGTACCCTGCCTCTGGGAAGGCAGTTTCGTTAGACGTTAGAACGAAACGTTATTTACTCTCGTCCAACTTTAACCAATAGCTCTATCTGCGCTTGGCCTCTTATATGGAGTTTACCGCAATCTTCCCATGTGTCGCCACGATACGTTACAGTGTTTTCAAAGACACTCGCAGAGACCTTTGATTTGCACTGGATTCAAGCCTCTGCGGGGCTTTCCAGTTTTCCCTGCTCATCTGGGTGGCCCGCTCACCCCTCCGTTTGCCACGCCTTCACGTCGCTTCATCACCAGCACCTTGCGTGTTACCCCGCGTTTGGACTGTGTATCGTTCATATGTGTGCTCGCTCCACTTTGGTGCCTGCCCCACCGTGTTTATCGGGTTTCTCTGCCCGTCTGCCCAGCGTGTTCGTAGCGTGTTGGACTACTGGTGACTATCCCTCTGTGTGTGCGGGTTCAATTCCGCGTGATGGCAGAAAAAGCCACAGATTCCCAAGATTTACGGTGTTCGTGGCACCGAACCGAAGGGTTACAATGTCCATGGCACCGAGCCGAAGAGCTGAAAACTCAAGTGCTTCTGGATCTAAAAAAATTAAAAATCGGGTTTCTCACCGCTCACGTTTACCATGCCTCGAGACTCCCCTGACATGCAGCTCGACTCGGGCTCAGGGCTCAGAGTTTCGCCACATGTGGGCCCACATCTCTACTCTGGGTGCACCTCTCATCCCTACATGTTCATTTGTACGGTCCTTTATATCGGCTGGGGAGCTGATAATTGTGGTGTGACCGTTGACTTGTAACTCTTTGGGTTTATGGACTCTTGCCCCGTATGTGGCAATTTTGGTGCGGTCATTTACTCCGGGGAGTTAGCATTCGTTCGCTGACGACTCGTACACTGCTGTTTTCTTACGTTTCTGCAAATTGGGGCAACTTTTCATTGGACATCGGCCAGGTGATGCATTCATTTTGTACATTGATTTTTGGACATGCTTGCACTGCTACCACCACCTGTAGCTCGCCCTCGATCCCTACCCACTTAGCCAGACATGAACCATTGTCTGATACGAGAGTCACCACGTGGAGGTGGGGTAGGATCTTGATTAGTGCCAGCTCACTAATCCTGGCACGGCGTTGACCCTATGCGTCTTTGACCCCCAGCGATCCATATGACGTAAAACATGTGCATTGAAGTCAATCCTTCGTCTTTATATCCTTTAGTGCAAAGATTTCCAAACTTGCTCGGCCCACCGTCCAGTTTGCATAACATAAACTTTGTAACGGGGGCCTCAACACTATATCAGTTGCCAACGCTCCTCCCCTCCCACATATATATATATATATATACATGCTCTATTTTCTCTTTGACATAGAAAATTGATATATGTGTCTGTAATACATGGTCAATTTTCAAATGATTATATGCATGAAATAGAAAAATTATGAAAAAATGGATCGTGTAAGACGGGCATAAGATGAATTAAAATGCAGAATTGAAATTTTAAATGATTATTCAATCGCAAAATGACGAAAATAATTTATTTTAAAATATACATTATTAATTTCTTCTTTAAGGAGCCATCGACCCCTAATCGCCTGAACACCCCCAAATTCTTCTGAACTCACTATCGCCCCTCGCCCCCTAGAAGGCTTCAGCGCCCACTGGGGGTGGTACCCCCACTTTGGGAAATTCTGCTTTAATGTCTCTCATAATTCAGGCGAAACCTACCCTGACTTCAGAGGTGCTTGTATTACAGAGTATATTAGGCTTCAGTGTTGATGTCTAATTAAAGATTAAAAAGCAACGTCAGGATACTGCCTGGTGTAGCTCACGTCAATTCACCCAAAAATAACAAAATGATTGCCTCGGCTATCTACACTGGAAATGAGAAGTGGACAATTAACATTAATTGATTGATTGATTGATTGATAGGACCATCATCATTGCACTTCGGTGAGTAACCATGTGTGCTCTGATCTATTTCGTACACGGGAAGATCTCAGTGGCAGTGCATGAACTTCGTAGCACCGGCGAGGGCCACCGAGGTGATATTAAAGATGGTGAATATATTTTGTAGAGTATTATATTTACTTAGTTCCATGGAGGAGATTGAGTGAGTTGCCCAGGATAGAGCGGTATGGAGAAATTACTTGCAGGCCCTATGTAACGTATAACGGTACGAGAGGAATTATTATTATTATTATATTTACTCTGGTCAACGAGATATAAAAAACAGAAAACCACGATACTGGGCAACAACCCGGTAGCAGTGTGACGACAAAAGAAGAAGAAGAAGAACGAGATATATTAGTAACTTTCATTTTTCGTTAGTAAACTTAATTTTTGTTCCTGGGCACGCAGAGGCCAGGGGTAAGAAATGAGCTGATAGATTGGCTGGCTAGGCTACAATATCAGACTACTGGTAGTATTTCTGTATTTATTTCGTTATTCGTTTTTAGTCTCATATTTTCATTCGTTTTTAACTGTCGCTATATCTTTGTTAAAGTCTATATGTAGTGTTTTTAAAAAACTATTTATTCTGTATTTTGTAAAACTATAGTACTTTGTACGTGTTTCGCTATGTAGTGTTCTGAGTTATTCGTCAAGTTTGTTGTATCTTTTTGCTTGATAAAGGTCTTTTGGTCGAAACGTTGCTGTTTATTGTCATTGTTTTTGTAAAACTATAGTACTTTGTTATTACGTGTTTCTACAATATCAGAGGGAGCTGCCTTGGATCAAAATGACATTCTTAACGCATTGAAATAGTCTTTTCGAACGGAGGAGTTTCAGGGCTGTGAGTCCCACTCGCTGACCAGATTGAGAGAGATGGGTGTCAATATTGGTGCAGCCTGAAAAGAACGACATACTAAATGTGCAAAGAGATTGATTAATCAACATCGAACTGGCGTGCTGGGATGCTGGACTCTGCTGGGTTGGTTGAAGCGGAGGTCTGAGCACCTATAGACATGTCCGGAGTGCTATGATGATAGTCCTCATAAAACTGATAACGGAACTGGCGTATTGGGCCGCTGGACGCTGCTGTGTTTGTTGAAGCGGAGGTCTGAGCACCTATGGACATGTCCGGAGTGCTCTGATGACAGTGCTCTAACTGATAACGTTAGTAGCTCAAAACGTTTCTAAATAACTTGTTTGCAGAAACGCCCTAACATATTCCTTCACTCATCATTTGGAGATCACATTTCAAGACAATGATTTGGCTGTACACACCTGGACATGCTGGAGTTCAAGGTAACGAGCGTGCTGGCTTTCTTGTAAACAATGCCCCAACTCAAGCTGGCAGAAGCATCGACATAGCCGATATCATCAATGCGGTACGCTCTTATTTATGTGACAAGAGCGAGTCTCATACACTGAAACGTGTTCGAGAAATAGGCATTAACCCTTTCGCTGCTACATACTTTCTGAAAGCTGAGATAAAAATAGCTACTATTTGTTTCTAGGTTACAAACGTGAATGTACGCCTATAGCAGTGACAGTGGCAATGTATAACGTGTTAACACGTCTTTAGCCCACATAGAAAGAGATAATAACAGACGTGTTAATGCGTCTTTAGAAGTGAATGGGAAAAACGTATATATACGTCCTTAGCAGCTAAAGGGTTAAGTTTGGACATGCCAGACAGTTTCGTCTTCGTGGTAGAGAGAAAGATATAGTTATCACTTTCTCATGGGTACTGTGAGCAAATGGACTTTGTGATGGCTGCTGCAGCGGAGGACAGAGCACGAATGGGAATGACCAATATGCCATGACATCGATCGCATATAACATAACACAACATATTTCTTCACACCAACGCACTCTCAACTTAAATTCCAGCGCCCTAACAACTCGACTCTTTATTTCTAACCTTTACTAAATATCAAAACTATAATTTTTTCCTTATCAAGCAATCTTCCACTCCAGTGATACAAATATAGTTCCATTTCAAGACCAACTCTTTCTCTTTCCCGTTAGCTTCAATTATCGGAGACTCTTCAGAAATAACACCCACATCTCCAACCGCATGTGTGCATGGGCGTCTACGCTTTAATGCCTTGGGAAGGAACTCCCTGAGAAATGGCTTTTACGAAAACAGTGTGACTGTCTTACAAACTAAGTATTGTTTAGTTACGATAGAGAGGAAGTGTCTACGCAGAATGCTGGGAGTATCAAGAAGAGAGCGGTTGAGAAATGAAAACATCAGGCAAAAAGTGGCTACAACATCAGTACTGAACTTCATCAAGAAACAAAAAATTAAATGGTTCGGCCACATAAGCAGATTACCAACAGACAGTGCGCCTTAAAGAGCAATGCTGCTTCGATACAATGCAGCATACAAAGCAAAAGGCTGACCACACAAAAGGTTGATCTCAGAGGTAACAGAGGCAATGAAAAACACTGTTTGGGAGCGCACATACAAACCTGTTCTAGAAATCTCTTCTTATCATGACAAGGTGATGCAAAACATGATTAGAGACAGGAACGAAAAAAGGACATTGTGATTAACTCTTCTTCTTCTTTGCGTTCGTTCTTTACGACCAATTAATTTTTTTTTCTATTCAGAAGCACTTGAGCTTTCAGCTCTTCAGCTCGGTGTCATGGACATCGTAACCCTTTGGTTCGGTGCCACGATCACCGTAAATCTGGGGAACCTGTGGCTTTTCTGCCAACCCGCGGAATTGAACCCGCACTCACAGAGGAGTAGTCACCCGTAGTTCAACGCGCTACGAACACGCTGGGCAGGCGGTACGACCAATTTTAATTACTCTTTGTGATATGTTTGATCTTTGCCAAGAACGTGTATACGTTGCACATTGGTTTGGTAGGCCCTAAACGCATATACTTCTACATGTTTAGGACACGTGTATCCGATTTCAGCCAATTGATTAACTGTTGAAACTAACACAGGTTAAAATATTTACAAAAAAATAAATACTTCTATATTAGGAGCCTCCTACCGAAATCTGATCTGAAGCCTGTCTTCTCCATTCCTGCGTAGTAAACTACTAATTAACCTAAATTATGCAACGAATTTTGAAACCAGATTAAATAAAATATGTGTACTATCTCCGCTATTGTTTATAGTGACCATTGACTGAGTGATGATAAAATGTTGCTGGGGTGAAACTGGCATTGGTTGGGTGGAAATAAAAAAAAAATGTAAAGGAAGCCTTGAATACCTCGAGGTACATAGGGTAATATAGTGTTAGGCCTGTATTTTTTATTGACCGTCGGCACACGATGTGGTCAACATCACGCCAGCCACCTTTACTTCCCTGTGAGTTTCCTGGTACCCAATTGAAGCTGGGTCGACCTGAGAGCAGTTTCGGTTTGAATAAAATTCACGCCTACTTGTAGAGTTGAACTCGGACCTCTAGGATTAGAAGCGAGCTCCCTAACAGCTACGCTAATGCCTTTCTACTGGATGGAAAACAGTCAATTAAAAGATTTGGCTTTTGCCGATGATATCAAGATATGCAAAGAAAAACAGACAACTTGTCATCAATAGCATCAAAAGTTGGACTGCATATAAGCTATGAAAAACAAATATAATGAAGACACCTATGGCAAGTAATGCAGATATCACACTGGAATCTAAAATGATAAAAATAACAGAGCAGTTCACCTATTTGGGTAGCAATTTTGATTGCACAGGAAATGTTAAAAATAAATTATGATACGAATTGACAAAGCAACATCAGCTTTTAAAAGTCTAAATAAAATGGAAGTTGTTAGTCTAAACACGTTGAAATGCATGCTTGGGAGTAGAACGGAGCAGTTATAGACATGTCTGATGAAGACAGGACCGTACCGCGCTATGATACAGAGAAGCGGCCGCATCAGGCGGAACCTAAGGAGGGCGGGGGCGGCAAGTAAGAAATCAAAATTACAATTGAAGGTTATTTTAAAGAAAAAACATTTAAGGGGCGGCACTTCGAAGATTTGCATCATACTGAGAAAATATACCGCATGGTCCTGGATGACGATGATCTACAACTGAACAATAAATAATGTGTAACGGTACCAGAGGAATATAAACAAAATTACTAATTAAAATTGTGTTATTCATTTTTCTCCCACTCTAGATGATGATGCTAGTCCATCACGGGTGATGATGACTACACACTTTTCATCCAAGGAAATGTAGTTGCGTTATGTTTGTCTGTGTGTGTGTAGATGACTAGTGAACCCGATGAGGACTTGAAATGTTCTTGTACAGTGTGGGCAAGGTATACTTGCACTCGTGGGGGGTTTTACTGTCTTTCTATTTTGACGTTTTTGTTCCATCCGTGCTGTTCTACCTGCCTCGCGGACCAAAGACTCGTGTCGAAGAGAAGTGTACGCCAGGCTGATCTGTCTTGAGCAACATTCTCCCAGTTGTCGACATCTATACCAAAGGATTGCCCGCCTGCCCAGCGTGTTCGTAGCGCGTTGGACTGCGGGTGACTAGTCCTCTGTGTGTGCGGATTCAATTCCGCAGACTGGCAGAAAAGCCACAGGTTCCCCAGATTCACGCTGTTCGTGGCACCGAACCGAAGGGTTACGATGTCCATGGCACCGAGCCAAAGAGCTGAAAGCTCAAGTGCTTCTGGATCGGAAAAAAACCCCAAGGATTTCATCGAGTTCTTGAGTGTGTCTTTGAATTGTGTTTTCTGATCACCATGTGAGCGTTTACCGCTATGAAGCTCACCATACAAGAGTCGTTTGGGTATTCTTCAATCGGGCATTCGAGCCACATGTCCTGCCCATCGTATCTGGGACTGCATCAAGATTGTATAGATGCTGGGGAGAGCAGCTCTTTTAGGGCCTCTGTGTCTGGGATCATATCCTGCCATTTGATGCTCATTATTTTCCTGAGGCAGACTGTGTGAAAGTGGCTTAGCTTCCTTGCGTATCGCTAATACACAGCCGAAGTTTCGCATGCGTGAAGAAGTACTGGGAGCGCGACAACTATGGATACGCATGACACCCACCCTGGATACATTTCTGTGGGACGCCCACGAATGTGCTCAATAATACCTGCAGTAAAAAATAAACCCACATTCTGATGACATTATTTCTCACTTCTATTTTTTGTATCATAAGAAATAAAGAAATCCAATCATAGAAGAAAACCTTTTCTTTGTTTTGTGAAACGCAAAAGAGGCTTGTTCTTCATAACAAGCGCTTAATTTAGTGCATTTCCTAACCTTTATTCTGTCTGTTTCCATTGAAGATTCTGCTCCAAGGAAAGGTTGAAGTTGTTGTTGCAATCATGAAGTTGTTATATTGATTATGTAAGTATTTTGCGCGTGTGCGGATGTATCAAGTGAAATTAATAAATGTCGTTGCCGATGTATGTTGTTGCTAGAACTATCATCATCATCATGTGCAGGGTCTAAGTTTGATAGAAATACATGCATACTTATTCCTCCTGCTCCTCGGGGAGCATTTGGCTTCAACATTTAGTTGCCACTTTTCCCGGTCTCTGGCTGTTCTCTTCTTTATAGCTTCCCAGGATAGTTCAGCCTCCTCCAGTTCCTTAAGAAGACTTCGTCTCCAGGTCTGTTTAGGACGTCCGTTTTTCTTGTGTGTTCCACTCAAGTGCTTGTTTAGTGACATTTGACTGTGGCTTCCGTAGGGTATGCGCGACCCATTGCTATTTTCTATTTTTAACTTGGGTCATCATGGGTAGAAGAAAGAAAACTAGTCAATGATAGAAGAAAAGTAATCACGACAGAGATGAAGTGTCTACGCAGAATGCTGGGTGTAACAAGAAGAGACCGGTTGAGAAATGAAGACATCGGGAAAAAGTGGGTACAACATCAGTACTAGACTTCATCAAGAAACAACAAATTAAATGGTTCGGCCACGTAAGCAGATTACCAGACAGTGCACCTCAAAGAGCAATGCTGCTCCGATACAATGGGTACAAAAGCAAAAGACCGACCACGCAAAAGATGGACCTCAGAGATTACAGAGGCGACGACAGAGACTATTTACAAAGCGCATACTAGGGCCCGTTTTAGAAATCTCTTCCTGACCTGACGCTGTGAGGGAAACAGGATTCGAGAAAGAAAGAAAGATCATGGGTTCCGATCCTGTTCTTAACCACAGGTCTGTGTTTGCAACTCTATCATACCATCTCAATCTAAGAATACACCGTAGACATCGGTTGACAAATGTGTGAATCTTATTTGTATTTAACTTGGTGACTCGCCACGTTTCTGATCCATACAGCAACACAGATTTCACATTTGAGATGAATATCCTGAGCTTGAGAGCCGCTGTAGCGTAGTTGTTAGTGAACTCGCTTCGCAAGGCTGGTGGTCTGGGCTCAGCTCCCGCAATGCGCGTGGAATTTTTCCCGACCACGACAGCTCTCAGGTCGACCCAGCCTCAACTGGGTACCAGACATGCTCTGGGAAAGTAAAGGCGGCCGGCGTGATGCTGACCACATCACCCATCGTGTGCCGACGGTCAATGAAAAATACAGGCCTAACACTGTATTGACCTATATACCACGAGGTATGAAATGGTTCCTTTAATTACTTTTTTTTTATCCTGAGCTTTGTTTTCGTGGAGATGTCAGTGGTTTTCCAAACTGTCTGCAGGAGATCACTGGAAGCCACATAGAAGTGGTTTTACAGAAGAATTCTGAAAATTTCATGGACAGGTAAGAGAAAGCGAATGAGAAGGTTTTTAATCAGGCCTGCACACAAAGATACATTATTTAAAAAAATAAGAATCAAGCAATCAAGGCTATATAGTATTAAAACTAAATTATGAATTTTCAATTCAAATGTTGTATCAATCCTAACATATGCCAGCGAGAGTTGGAAAATGACTCAAGATATAGAAAGCAAGTTGAATGCATTTGAAAATAGATGTCTGCGAAAAATAATGAATATAAAATGGAACGAATTCAGGAGAAGTAATGAAATCAGAGACATGTCTGGTTAACCACTAGCGACAACTGTTATAAGAAAGCGAAGATGGAGATATGTTGGGCACACCTTGAGGAGAAATGATCAACGAATATCAAAGCAGGCATTGAAGTGAGATGCAAAGGGTTCAAGAAAGAGAGGTCGACCTAAGGAGACCCTGAGCACAGAACCTTGCTTGAATTACATTGAGAAACAAAGTCACCAACATCAGCATAAGAAAGAAAGTTGGCACAGAACCTTGCTTGAATTACATTGAGAAACAAAGTCACCAACATCAGCATAAGAAAGAAAGTTGGTGCAGAACCTTGCTTGAATTACATTGAGAAACAAAGAATGAAGTGGTTTGTCCACTTAATAAGAATGCATCCAAACTCCACAGTATACAGAGTCTTCTACAACAGAACATCAGGAAAGAAGGCGAGAGGAAGACCACGAAAAGATATTTAGATGACATAGCAGAATCCTGTCAAAGAGCAAAATAACAATCACACAAGCCACCAGAACAGCGCAAGACAAAACAGAAAACCACAACATTGGGCAACAGCCCGGTAGCAGTGTGACAACACTGGGCAACAACCCGGTAGCAGTGTGAAGACACTGGGCAACAACCGGTAGCAGTGTGACGACACTGGGCAACTACCCGGTAGCAGTGTGAAGACACTGGGCAACAACCCGGTAGCAGTGTGACGACACTGGGCAACTACCCGGTAGCAGTGTGACGACACTGGGCAACAACCCGGTAGCAGTGGGACGACACTGTGCAACAACCCGGTAGCAGTGTGAGGACAAAAGAAAAAGAATGAATTTAATATCTGATTGTATATGTTATGTTCTGCCGTGCGGAAGTGAAATTCTTCACTTCTGTTGTATCCTTTGCTTGATAAAGACCTTTGGTCGAAACGTTGCTGTGTATTGTTATTGTTTTTGTACTTTGTAAAACTACAGTGCTTTGTTTTTATATGTTTCGCCATTTACTAGTCCCTTTCTGAAATCTGTTTCTTCTTCGTACGCTCCATATCAAACACTTGTTAACCACACTGTGTGATTTGTATGTGATTTGAGCCTAAGAGCGATTGTACGTTGTGTCAGTTATGCGCCTACAAGTAGGCCTGCATATCTGAATTCTGCGATGATTTTTATTTACTACGGTTCGCAGTGTTGCTACACTGTTCCGAGCCCGGCACAACAGGGGCGGTTCTGACCCAGACCCAGACAATGTAACAAAAATATTTCGTAAAATACTGATTTTTTAACTAAAATAAGGGGGGAAAAAAACAGAAAAAACTACACGTAATTCGTAGTATTAATTTCCTGTTCTTGTTCATAGCTGTCTGCGCTTTCTGTTCTCATCAAACATTGCGACAGATGAAAACGAAAGTAGCGTCAAGCGAGATAATCAGGAACATTGTTAATGGGTTGATTTAATGAGTGTTATGTTCGAGAGTCATATATTGTCTCCCCTTGTTGCTTGGCAACTCGCACGCCGGAAATAAGGTACGGAAAAGTGAAAATGGATTCGTCTACTGTAGGTTCACATACTTCTTCTTCTTCTTCGGCCCACTGGTTCTCTCTCTTGCGTTCCCGGCCTAGACTCTCTTGCGTTCCCGGACCAACTTCTATCATGAATTTTACTGTTGTTTTTTGGGACTCCGTTTCTCCGTACAGCTTTTCGAGAAGCTCTGTGTGTTGTGGCCAGTACTCTTTCCTTATACCTGCTAATCGTTGACAGTCTTGCAAGACATGTTCTGCCGTCATGTCTGCCATATTGCAGGGGCACAGGCTAGTTGTGCCAATTTTAAATTTATGGAACATGTGGGCTCGGAGCTTGTTGTGGCCGGTACGGAGGCGAAATATGGTAACTTGTTCGCGTCGAGAGAGACCATAGTATCCGTCACTGGCTGTGTGCTGAGGGTGGTCTTTGCCCATTTGCTTCTATAGTGCGAACCGATGGTTGTTTTGACTTCCTCATAACCGATCCCGAGATCAGTCTGAGGTAGTCGCCCGCCCTCTTTGGCTAGCTTGTCGGCTGCTTCGTTTCCTCTAACGTTGCAGTGTGACGGTATCCATTGGATGACGGTGCGTTTGAGTGAACTCGTTAGTTCAGCGAGGACGTTTTGAGCTCATTCATCTCAGTTTTGCCGACGCATTTGAGTGCCGTGATGACCGATAGAGCATCGGTGAATATCACGACCTTGTTACGTGTAGTGCTTCTTCTCTCCAAGATCATTTCGGCCGCCTCTTTGATTGCCTCTGCCTCTGCTCGGTAGTTATTCGAGTATTTGCCAGTTGCAATCGCTTTCTTGACCGTTACTTTTTGAGATTTTAAGCACTATTCCTCCTCCGCCATCGCTTATTGCGTTATTTGCCGATCCGTCCGTGTAGACGTGCGTCCACTCATTTTCGGGGTACTCTGATTCTATGTACTCTTCTGTTGCAATTTTCTCTCGAGGTTTTTTTGGGCCCCTTTGTTCAGTATGCCTGGGATTGATTCCCTTAGTTCTGGCATTTTGGTCTTCCATGGCGGGCACTTGTCGATTGCCGGGATTGGTTTGGGTGTGCATTTGGAAAGGACTGGATGGTCCATGGTCAGTGCGTTAGAGATTCTAACGAAGTTAGATCTCTGTATTCTCCACTTTCCGAATTCATACATTCTTTCATGCATTGGATGAGATTCGAGCCGTTTGAGTTTTTCTGCAAGTACTACTACTTTTTGTCACTTCGGTCAGTCATTGGTTGGATGCTGAGATTGTCTCCATCGCCTTGATGGGCGTGGACTTCATGGCTCCAGTGATGATACGTAAGGCCCGGTTTTGACTGTCGCTCACTTTTGCAAATTGCTTGTTAGATGCATTGCTCCACGCTGCCATGCCGTACTCTGGGATCGGTCGCACACTACAAGAGTACAGTGTCTTGAGAATTCTGGCGTTTGCTCCCCATGTGGAACCTGCGAGTTTACGCATCATTGTTAGCCTGTGCCTCGCTTTTGCCGTAGCATTTTCGATCTGGCTGCACCAAGTCAGCTTTCTGTCGAGTGTAACTCCTAGGTACGTTGGGCTTTTGCTCACTGGAAGGATCTGCCCGTTGACTTTAAGCGTTATCTTGTAATCCTTGTTATTCTGGGAGAACACATTGTAAGTGGTCTTTGAAGGATTTATTTTCATATTCCACTTTGCTGACCACACTTCAAGGTTATTTAACGTAGCTTGCAGTCGATTTTCTGCTGTGGGCATTGACTCTTCTCGCGCCCATATTGCCAAGTCGTCGGCATACATGGCAGAGTGAACTCGTTCCGGGAGGCATGTTGCGATGTCATTGACGAAGACTAGAAAGAGAGTCGGTGAGAGCACTCCTCCTTGGGGACTTCTTGTTCCTGTGTGGCCTTCATGCTTTTGTACCCCTGAACCTGAACCCTTGCTGTTCTGTTCTCTAGGTATCTGTCTAGCCAATTGTACATTCTTCCCTTTACGCCGAGGGTGAGAGGAATTTGAGCCTTAAACCTTATTTCCAGACTGTGTCAAATGCCTTCTCCATATCTACCAAGACCGCCAGTGTCTGTTTCTTTTCTTGGAAACCATCCTCGATTTCCTGGACAATGTAGGTTACTTGATCCTCTGTGGATCTGTATCTCCGGAAGCCTCCTTGTTGTGCCATAAGCAGCCCTTTGCTTTCCAAGTGCCAAGATAAGCGTTTGTTCACCATGCGCTCCATAAGTTTGCCCGTGCAGCTTAGGAGGCTTATTGGTCTGTAACTCGCTGGGTCGAGTTTATTTTTGCCTGGTTTTAGGATGGGTACCATGATTGCTTCTTTCCATTCTTGTGGTACTATGCCTGTTCTCCACGACATGTTGAGAACGGACAGTAGAACGCCCTTTTGCTCTGTTTCCCAAGTTGTTAAGCATCTCGGCCCACTGGTTCATTTAGCTGCACAGTATTGAGGATCTTTCTCGAACGAGTCGTAAAGAAGGTGGAGAGTTGGAACATATGTCATTCGGTTGTCGTTGTAGCGTAGCAGTTAGATGCTCGTCTCTGGTTCCAAAGGTACTCGGTTCGCTAACTTTGTGAGCAATCAGGATATTTTTAAGAGATCCTGATCTCAGTGTAGGTGAGATTGAGTTCTAGTCCTATCGGAGACGGACGATAAAAGATATGTCCCGTGTTCAATTTAAGCACATAAATTAAGCAAGCTTCTTCTTCTTTGCGTTCGTTCTTTACGATCAATTTCAATCATTCTTTGTGCTATGTTTGATCCTTGCCAAGAACGTGTATACGTTGCACATTGGTTTGGTGAGCCCCTAAACGCATAAGACGTCTTAGGACACGTTTGGGGACACATGCATCCGATTTCAGCCAATTTAAGCAAGCTCATATGGCAGAATGGTCAAGGAAGCCAGTGGTGCATTTAGTATGACAACAAGCAGCATGACAATGGAGTACTGTGGTGACCAATGCACTACTCTGGCTGGAGTCAAAAAACTACACGCATGCTTGCATTTTGAGTTTCTCTAAGTATGATCTGAAAGGTAGAGGCTGGTTCGGTGCGCAGGCAATGGATTGAATCACTGCAGGCGTCAACAGTTTGCAGAATTACACTTGTCGTCGTTCCGGGGCACATGGGTGTCGTTGGTAATGAGAGAGCAGCCAGACTGGCTGGCTCTGCCACCGTATCAGACGGTCAGTCAATGGACAGAGCTGACATCTTGAACGCCCTCATAGAGCGTGGCCGCAGAGATGATTTTCATCTAAACTAATCCACGTCAACTACTAGATTACGGGAGCTGGGTTTGAAGATTGGTTTTGGCAGGAAAGGAACAGTACGTCAGGTATTCGAGTAAGCCCATCAATAAAAATCGACCTGGTACGGTCAGTCGCTGGGGACAGTTGGATATTTTGCGAAGGAGATCGGAGCACCTATGGACATGTCCGGAGTGCAATGAAAATATTCCAAACTGAAACTGAAACATAAATGAACACTTTGGCAGTTCACAATCGAGCCACTTCCCAGACATAATTCACTGGAACACTTTTTAAAATTTCAATTCCTACAAAATAGTTTCATCAATTACGCCGTGGATCCTCGCCGGTGCAGGAATTCGTGCACTGTCGTTGAGGTCTTCCTGTGTAAGTAAGAGATCGGATAACATATGGTTACTCACCGAAGTGCAATGATGATGGTGATATCAATCAATCAATCAATCAATCAATCAATCAATCTATCAATCAATCAATCAATCAGTCAATCAATCAATCAAACAAATAATTAATTAATCCCCATTCAATAAAAATAACAATCAATCAAATCGGAGAAGAAATTTGGGGAAATCCATGATAGTCACCACCAGCCGGCACGGCACCTGATGATGAATGCTTAAATACATATTACCCTCATCTTAAAACAACAACAACTTAAATCTGATTTTCAATTCTAACTACCCCTACATTTTTTCAACTAAAAAAACTAAAAACTTGGACTACACTTTTCAATTTCCCTTTCCCTTTGGGGGAGTTAGGGAGGGGAGTTATTGATCTCCTAACACGCGCATGTGAGCATCGATAATGATCGATACACACGCCCCTTCTTTCACGATCCTTAATGTCCTTAAAATTTTAACAAAGTACAGGCCTCAGATGTGAACGAGCCAGCTGTTCACTCGAAATCCCTAAGGATAGGAGCGTGGCATATTTAAAGAAAGTGGGTTATATAATATGGCAAGATTTTTCCAGTTAGCGAACCAGGTTGACGGAGATGATACTCAAAATCTCAGTGGTGGCTGGGGTAAACAGGCTAATTACTGTAGTATGGTTAAGCGCGTAGGGATGGAAGATGAAAGGAAAATATTTCAAAGGAAATGCTGAGCTAAAAATAGATATACCGGCCGTTGGACCAAGATCTAAACTGAATTTTGATTGATTGAATGATTGAATGATTGATTGAATGGTTCATTGATTGATTCATTGATTGATTCATTGATTGATTGGTTGATTGATTGATTGATTGGTTGGTTGAATGATTCATTGATTCATTCAGTGAGTGGTAGGATTGTTGATTGATTGATTAGAATGATTGATTGATTGAATGATTAATTGATTGATTGGTTGGTTGATTCGTTGATTTATAGATTGATTGATTGATTGATTGGTTGAATGATTCATTGATTCATTCAGTGAGTGAGAGGTAGATTGATTGATAGATAGATTGATTGATTGATTGATAGATAGATTGATTGATTGATTGATGATTGATTGATAAGACCTTGCACATCATTTCACTTCGGTGAGTAGCCATGAGTGCTCAGATCTCTTTCTTACACAGAAAAATCCAGCGATAGGTACGAACTCCATACCGCTAGCGAGGGTATCAATGCAATTTTGAAATCGGTAGAAATTTGTAGCAATTTTATTTCAAATTTTAAAATAATTTTTCACGGGCAGCGGCTTTGCAGCCTACTGTTATCGATTTTCAACTGTCAGTTGTTCTTTTACGTGCTCAACTTGAACTTTGGACCTCCGTTTTATCGTCCGTCTCCGATAGGTCTAGGAACTCAATTTTACCCACATTGAGAACAGCGATCTCTGGACAAATATTCCGATATTACAAATTGAGCAATCTTTATTTGCTGTCATTCCTCATTCAATTCTTGTGATCACTTGGTAAACTTGTGTAACAATACCATATCCGACAGTGAAATGGTCAATAAAGTTAGGATGCATCGTACAAAGTGTAAAATATTGTAAAGAATGTCATTGCTCCTTATCAGTGGCGGCTCGTCATTAAGGGCCAGTGGAGCTGGGACCCACCAAAAATAATGTATAATGTGTACTTATTATTTGATAAACTAAAATATAGCAACCAAAACCATGATTTATCCGGAAAAAATGTCTGGCCCCACCAACAAAAATTATCACGAGACACCACTGCTCCTTATTTCAATGAATATTTGACTACTGATTTTGGGTAAGGAAAATTATGTTTATTAATGAATGAATCAAATGATATCACTGTAAAACAAGTTATTGGGTATTGTTGTGATTTATTACAGTGATACTCACAAGAAAGTAATTCATACATATTTTAATACGGTGTTACTAAGTTAAGTTAATTGCATATCCTTTACAGGACTTTGCGAATCAACTCCAGCTTTTAACGCTGTTTGTTTTCTAGGCATTATTACGTTCAGTAGTTTGCCATTGCTTTCTGAACGGGTGGTGCCATCGTCCTTTGTAAAAATACACCCGAAACAATTTGCAACCAAACTGTCCACAGGTTGATTCGAACTCAGAACGTCGGGGTTAATAGACCGAGTCACTATCCCTAAGCCACAGACGTCACCATGGTGTTACTAGACAAATGTAATCCAGATACCATTGTAAATGCAGTCAAGAATGAATTAGATGAAAAGAAATTGAACTTGAAAAATCTTCTGGCTATTGGCACTGAAAATGCCAATGTCATGGCATTTTCAAGAAGTTGAAGGAAGGAATTCCTAGATTAATAATAATAATAATAATTAATCTCGTACCGTTATACGTTACATAGGGCCTGCAAGTAATTTCTCCATACCGCTCTATCCTGAGCAACTTGCTCAATCTCATCCATCGAAACTGAGACCGATATTTCTTACCTCTCTCAGCAAAGTTCGTTTCTGGGTCTCCTTAGGTCGACCTTTGCACAGAAAATGTTAAAAAAGAAATTATGATACGAATTGACAAAGCAACATCAGCTTTTAAAAGTCTAAATAAAATATGGAACTGCAAGTTATATAGTATTAAAACTAAATTACGAATTTTCAATTCAAATGTTGTATCAATCCTAACATATGCTAGTGAGAGTTGGAAAATGACTAAAGATATAGAAAACAAGTTGAATGCATTTGAAAATAGATGTCTGCGAAAAATAATGAATATAAAATGGAACGAATTCAGGAGAAGTGATAAATCAGAGACATGTCTGGTCAACCACTAGTGACAACTGTTATAGAAAGAAAAGATGGAGATATATTGGGCACACCTTGAGGAGAAATGATCAACGAATATCAAAGCAGGCATTGAAGTGAGATGCAAAGGGTTCAGAAGAGGTCAACCTAAGGAGACCTGAAACGAACTTTGCTGAGAGAGGCAGGAAATATTGGTCTCAGTTCCATGGAGGAGATTGAGCAGAGTTGCCCAGGATAGAGCGGTATGGAGAAATTACTTGCCGGCCTATGTAACGTATAACGGTACGAGAGGAATTATTATTATTATTAGGTCGACCTCTCTTTCTTGAACCCTTTGCATCCCACTTCAATGCATGCTTGATATAATTCCTGGATTAATCTTATTTAAATGTATATGCCCCTCCATACAATTATCGGTGTCCCATACTTGTGCTGTATCATTGCCAATAAACTTTGAGTTTTTAGTAAGTGAGACTTATAAATGGTTTTCTAAAAGTTCACTGAGACAATTTTTTTTCCGATCCAGAAGCACTTGGAGCTTTTCACCTCTTCGGCTCGGTGCCATGAACATCGTAACCCTTCGGTTCGGTGCCGCGAACACCGTAAATCTGAAGAATCTGTGGCTTTTTCTGCCATCCCGCGGAATTGAACCCACCACACAGAGGGGTAGTCACCCGTAGTCAACGCTCTACGAACACGCTGGGCAGACGGACAGACAAATTTCTTAAAGTCAACTTTACCAGAGCATTAATGACAAGGAACCACTGAAGATCTTAAATTCTTGTGCAACCAGTACAGATTCTTCGGGAGGTAACCCATTTAAAAGAAGTTGCAACTTTCGTCCTAAATTTATTTATTTTGCCAAATTAGAATGCTGAAATAGAACGGTTATTCAGCAGCATGAATATCAATAAAAATAAATTGAGAAACAAAATGCAGCTGCCCATGCTTTCAGCAATTCGTGCAGTAAAATATGGTTAAAAGAGCCAAACACGTACAAACAAAGTACTATAGTTTTACAAAAAACAGAAACAGTGATGAATTATAGAGAACACTTACAACGATTGTCCATTTGTAAGTGTTCTCTATAATTCGTCACTCCTGTTGTGTCGTTTGCTGATAAAGGCCTTTTGGTCGAAACGTTGCTGTTTATCGTCACTGTTTCTGTATTTTGTAAAACTATAGTACTTTCTTTGTACGTGTTTTGCTATTTACCAAGTTTTACTGCAGTCTTCTCCCTTTTTCGTTAAAAGAGCCATAATAAACGCTGCAAAAACTTTGGATTACCTAAACATATCACCGCCAAAATTGAAACAGTGGATTCAGATGACCCAACAAAAACTTCAGATGTGCAGTCTGATTGCTTAAAAGGCAACAGAAGGTGTGCAGTCTGATATCTCAAATTACGATGAAATACTATTCAAGCTAGTCACAACAGAGATGAAGTGTCTACGCAGAATGCTGGGAGTAACAAGAAGAGACCGGTTGAGAAATGAAGACATCAGGAAAAAAGTGGTACAACATCAGTACTAGACTTCATCAAAAACAACAAATTAAATGGTTCGGCCATGTAAGCAGATTACCAACAGACAGTGCACCTCAAAAAGCAATGCTGCTCCGATACAATGGGTTATTGGTTGTGGTTACTAAACTGACGTCATTGCACTCCAGGCAGACCCATAGGTGCTCAGTCTCCCCATAACAGATATCGAAAAGTATACATACTGATGGTTCCTGTGGCTCGCTGATTAAACACACCTCTCACTCTGTCTCTCAGGCATCCAGTTCGACTTGAACAACGGGTAACTCCCAAACTGCTAAATCGCCTGATCGATTCAACATCGATTTTAGTGTCCTCATCCAACAGACAGTCGCGAAGAGACCGAAGAATATCCCCTTATCCATCTTCAACTCCCCAACAATCGATGCTGTTGATGCAAGCCTGTCTGCTCTCTCATTACCGTAAACACCTGCATGCCCAGGACAGTATATCACGTAAGCCCTGGGGGTTAAAACTTCTATAGGCGACATCCCTCATGCCGAAACCTGCCCTTCTGGATCTTGTGAAGCATCGACTGAGAGTCAGATACAACAACGCCCCATAAATGAAATCCAGAAATCAATGGAGGCAGCAGAAACGGCCTCAACCTCCATCCTCATACTAGAAGTAGTTGTCCTGTATGCCCACTTCGCTCTGCAACAACTCTACCAAGCGCATTAGCAAAACCCCAGCCGAATTTCTCCACGTTGAACCGACCCATCAGTATATACAACAACATCATCATCCCTGGCATTATCTTCTATCAGCTGCTTAACTGCGATCAGCCTTCATGTTGCCCCAATCTCTACATTCTCTTCCAAGGTGATGATCAACGTTGAAATAGTTCATCATGCTACCATCTGTTGGGATCCATTCTTCCCTTTGGTGGGTCGCAACCGTAGTCACCTGGCCAATTGTTTCTCTCAGCCTGGGCCATCCACGACATGCCACGCTTGATTCTCGTGCCCTTAACATGGGTACAAAGCAAAAGGCCGGCCCCCAAAAGATGGACCTCAGAAATAACAGAGGCGACAAAGGACTATATACAGAAGCGCATACAAGGGCCCGTTTAGAAATCTCTTCTTGACCTGACGCTGTGAGGCAAACATGACTGGAAAAAGAAAACTATTCGGATGTAATTAATACAACACAATTGGTATAATATTTTCTGGCATTTTATCTAGCATTAAAAAAATATTGTTAGCATTAAAAGCCGATTTATATTTGGCAACCCTGTAAAAATTAAAGGCTCGTGGAGTGCCATTTCTGCAGAGAGGGACTGAACGATATGGGATAAATCCCAGTGTAATGAAATCTTTCCTTTGGCTTTATACCAGTTATACTCTTTATACTATATACCCTCTTTCCTCTGCACACCTACTCTGTACACTTGTTCTACTCTGTACCTTTTCTACTCTGCACATTTTTCTACTCTGCACACTTTTTATACTCTGCACTTGTTTATACTCTGCACATTATTCTACTCTGTACACTTATTCTGTACACTTATTCTACTCTGTGCACTTATTCTACTCTGTACACTTTGTCTACTCTGTACATTATTCTACTCTGCACATTATTCCCTCTGTACACTTTGTCTGTTCTCCACATTTTTTCTATGTACATTCTTTCTTCCTCTGTACACTTTTCGACTGTACCTCATACTCTGTACACTTTCTACTCTGTACCTCCTGCTCTGTGTGCAGTTTCTACTCTTACACTTTCTACTCATTACACTTTTCCCTCTGTACACTTTTTCTGCTCAGCACATTTCTTTTCTGCTCAGTACACTTTTTAAAAATTTTTTTTAAACTGTGCACTCTTTCCTACTCTGTACACTTTTTCTACTCTGTGCACTCTTTCCTACTCTGTACACTTTTTCTACTCTGTGCACTCTTTCCTACTCTGTGCACTCTTTCCTATTCTGTCCCTTTCTCTCACACCTTTTCTACTCATTACACTTTTTCCCTCTGTACACTTTTTCTGCTCAGACATTTCTTTTCTGCTCAGCACTTTTTTTTTTTTTTTTTTTAAACGCTGTACACTTTTTAACTGTGCACTCTTTCCTCTCTGTACACTTTTTCTACTCTTGCACTCTTTCCTCTCTGTACACTTTGTCTACTCTGCACTTCATTTTGTTCTGTACCTTTTTCTACTTTACCTCTTTCTATAATGTACACTTTTCTCTCTACACTTTTTCTACTCATTACACTCTTTCTCTTGTACTCTTTCTGCTCAGCACCTTTTTTAAACCCAGTACCTTTTTTTCTACACAGTACACTTTGCTTCTCAGTACACTTTTATACTCAGTTACATTTCCTGCCCAGTACAACTTGTTCTCTATTTCTCTCTACTCAGCACACCTTTTTTTCTTTCGTCTCAGTACACTTTTTTCTTCTCAGCACACTTTTTCTCTGTTCAGTACACCTTTTTCCCTACCCAGTACTTTTCTACTCAGCACACCTTTTTTCCCTCTCTCTCAGTATATTTTTTTTTTTTTTTTACTTCTTTTCTTTCCCTCTCAAGTACATAATTTTATTCTCAGTATATTATTTTTTCTCTACTCAGTACACCGTTTTCTCTTTTTTATTTTTACTAAAGTACCTTTTTCTCTCAGTACACTTTTTTTCTACTCACTACACTTTTTCTACTCACTACCTTTTTCCTACTTACTGCACTTTTTTCTACTCACTACACTTATTTTCTACTCAGTACACTTTTTTTTCCTTTTTTTCCTTTTTTTACTTCCTTTCCTTTGCGTTCCTGCCTAGACTGTGGACCAACTTTATCATAAATTTTACTGTTGTTTTTAGGACTCCGTTCCTCCGTACAGCTTTCATGACAGTCTGTGTGTTGTATTACTCTTTCCTTATACCTGCTAACCGTTGACAGTCTTACAAGACATGTTTCTGCCATCATGTCTGCCATTTGCAGGACATAGGCTAGTTTGCAATTTTAAATTTATGGAACATGTGGGCTCTGAGCTTGTTGTGTCCAGTACGGAGGCGCAGTATGGCAACTTGTTCACTTCGAGAGAGACCATAGTATCCATCACTGGCTGTGTGCTGAGGGTGGTCTTTGCCCATTTGCTTCTATAGTGCGAACCGATGGTTGTTTTGACTTCCTCATAACCGATCTCGAGATCAGTCTGAGGTAGTCGCCGCCCTCTTTGGCTAGCTTGTCGGCTGCTTCGTTTCCCTAACGTTGCAGTGTGACGGTATCCACTGGATGACGGTGCGTTTGAGTGAACTCGTTAGTTCAGCGAGGGACGTTTTGAGCTCATTCATCTCTGTTTTGCTTAACGCATTTGAGTGCCGTGATAACCGATGAGCATCGGTGAATATCACGACCTTGTTGCGTGTAGTGCTTCTTCTCTCAAGATCCTTTCCCTTCCTTGCGTTCCCGGCCTGTCTGATGAACCAATTCTCCAAGATCATTTCGGCCGCCTCTTTGATTGCCTCTGCCTCTGCTCGGTAGTTTTCAGTATTTGCCAGGTTGCAATCGCTTTCTTGACCGTTACTTTCTTTGAGATTTTAAGCACTTTCCTCCTCCGCCATCGCTTGTGCGTTGTTGCCGATCCGTCCGTGTAGACGTGCGTCCACTCATTTTCAGTATGCCTGGGATTGATTCCCTTAGTTCTGGCATTGTGTTTTTTCCCTGGCGGGCACTTGTCGATTGCCGGGATTGGTTTGGGTGTGCATTTGGAAAGGACTGGATGGTCTATGGTCAGTGCCTTAGAAATTCTAACGAAGTTAGATCTCTGTATTCTCCACTATCCGAATTCATACATTCTTTCATGCATTGGGTGAGATTCGAGCCGTTTGAGTTTTTCCGCAAGTACTAGTACTTTTTTGTCCCTTCGGTCAGTCATTGGTTGGATGCCGGTGATTGTCTCCATCGCATTGATGGGCGTGGACTTCATGGCTCAGTGATGCGTAAGGCTCAGTTTTGACTGCTGCTCACTTTTTGCAAATTGCTTGTTAGATGCATTGTCACGCTGCCATACCGTACTCTAGGATCGGTCGCACTCTACCAGAGTAAAGTGTCTTGAGAATTCTGGTGTTTGCTCCCTATGTGGAACCTGCGAGTTTACGCATCATTGTTAGCCTATGCCTCGCTTTTGCCTTAGCATTTTCGATCTGGGTGCACCAAGTCAGCTTTCTGTCAGTGTGACTCCTATGTACGTTGGGGTTTTGTTCTCTGGAAGATTCTGCCCATTGACTTTAAGCGTTATCTTGTAATCCTTGTTGTTCTGGGAGAACACAGTGTAAGTGGTCTTTGAAGGATTTATTTCATATTCCACTTTGCTGACCACACTTCAAGGTTATTTAACGTAGCTTGCAGTCGATTTTCTGCTGTGGGCATTGACTCTTCTCGCGCCCATATTGCCAAGTCGTCGGCATACATGGCAGAGTGTACTAGTTCAGGGAGGCATGTTGCAATGTCATTGACGAAGATTAGAAAGAGAGTCGGTGAGAGCACTCCTCCTTAGGGAACTCCTTGCTCCAGTGTGGTCTTCATGCTTTTGTACCCATGAACCTGAACTCTTGCTGTTCTGTTCTCTAGGTATCTATCAAGCCAATTGTACATTCTTCCCTTTACGCCGAGGGTGAGGAGTTTCAGCCTTAAGCCTTCTTTCTAGACTGTGTCAAATGCCTTCTCCATATCTACCAAGACCGACAATGTCTGTTTCTTTTCTTGGAAACCATCCTCGATTTCCTGGACAATGTACGTTACTTGATCCTCTGTGGATCTGTATCTCCGAAAGCCTCCTTGTTGTGCCCATAGCAGCCCTTTGCTTTCCAAGTGCCAAGATAACCGTTTGTTCACCATGCGTTCCATAAAGCGCCCGTGCAGCTTAGGAAGCTTATTGGTCTGTAACTCGCTGGGCAGTTTATTTTTGGTTTTAGGATGGGTACCATGATTGCTTCTTTCCATTCTTGTGGTACTATGCCTGTTCTCCACGACATGTTGAGAACGGACAGTAAAGCGACCTTTGCTCTGTTTCCCAAGTTTTTAAGCATCTCATTGGTGATCCCATCTTTTCCGGGCGACTTTCTGGGTTTTAGGTCCATAAAACCTCTTCCAGCTCGTTACTGGTGAATGTGTCCGTTAGGTGACTATCTGCTTTTCTTGGCTCGCCTTAGAGCCCTTGCTTTCTCTTGGTGGCATCAACTTTTTCCTTTGCTATGCCTACTCTGCTGACTTCGGCATATTGTTTTCATCAGGATGTTTGCTGCTTCCCTACCGAAAGCTATCTTCTTTCCTTGTTCGAAGACTGGTGGTCTGCTGGTGTTTTCGTCACTCAGCGCTTTGGCCAGTTTCACAGTTTAGGCCGTCCCCATCGAGGTTCAGGGATTCGGTTGTTTTGACCCAACTCTGTCGCGCCGCTCGTTTGACCTCTCTTCTGTATTTTGCTGCTGCAGCGCTTAACAGTATTGGTCTCCACTGCTGTGCCTGTTCTGCCTCACTCCTTGTCTTCTCAAGGTCTTTTTCAAGCTTCTGAACCTCTGCTGTCCCGTATGAGCTAATCCTTTCGTGCGCCTCTTGGAATGGTTCCCGTGCCGCTTTCAGGATTGCTTCTGACAGTTCCCTTGCCACGATTGCATGTTTTCTTTTCATGCATGTTGATTTGTTCAACATTTGCATCAGTCAGTGCCATTACTGTTTCAATTTGCTCTTTATAGTTCCACCGTGGCAGCCACATTTTGGGCTCAGGTACAAAATTGAGGTCTACTTGCAGTTTGACTGGTCTATGGTCACTATCCCTAGTTGCTGGGTAACCATACGGACTACTTTGGTTTGGGTATGTCGCTGATGCAAAGGCCAAGTCCGGGGTGCTCGTTGTATGCCACGTTCTCGAGTAGAAGGTTGGTGGATCGTCTGGGGCATTGATAAGAACAGGTTGTTCTCAATCTCCCAGTCTTCCACCTCTACGCCTCTGCTGTTTGTTTCGGGGTACCCCCATCTCTCCGAGCGGCTGTTGAAATCGCCGACCACAATGCATGTGTCGCTGATATTCATTGTTTCGAGTGACAGCGGCGTGTAACTTGGACATTAAAGGTTATACAGAAGAATCTGTGTGTCGTTACACGTAATTTGAACGCCTATGATCTCTACCCGCGTTTCATTGTTCCTTCCATCTGCTGGTTGAATGCCATTTCTAACTAGGGTGAGGGAAACCCCCCTTGTGCCCTTCTCAGTCTGTTCTGAAGGTCTGTTAACCTTAATCTCGAACTTATGTCTGGGATTTAGATCGTTTCTTGTATGCACGCAACGTCTATATCGTTTTTTGCAAGTCTTATTGCGAGTGCTTGCTTCTTGTGATGGATACCTTCCGCATTCCATTGGGTGATATTTAATTTCTTATGGCGTACTCGACCGTATCAGACCAGTAACTTTAACGGTTACCTCGTTCGCTGCTGTTTTTAAACTATTTGACTTGGTGCACCCAGATCGAAAATGCTACGGGAAAAGCGGGCATAGGCTAACAATGATGCGTAAACCTCGCAGGTTCCACATGGGAGCAAACAGCAGAATTCTCAAGACACTTTACTCTGGTAGAGTGCGACCGGTCCTAGAGTACAGGGATGGCGGCGTGGAGCAATGCATCAGAAAAAGCAATTCGCAAAAGTGAGCAGCAGTCAAAACCGGGCTTTACGCATTATCACTGGAGCCATAAAGTCCCCGCCCATCAAGGCGATGGAGACCATCACAGGCATCCAACCAATGACTGACCGAAGGGACAAGAAAGTAGTAGTACTTGCGGAAAAACTCAAACGCTCGAATCTCCCCTAATGCATGAAAGAATGTATGAATTCGGAAAGTGGAGAATACAGAGATCTAACTTCGTTAGAATCTCTAAGGCACTGACCATAGACCATCCAGTCCTTTCCAAATGCACAGCCAAACCAATCCCGGAAATCGACAAGTGCCGCCATGGTGACCAAAATGCCAGAACTAAGGAATCAATCCCAGGCATACTGAACAAAGGGTCAAAAAACCTAGAAGAAAAATTGCAACGAAGAGTACATAGAATACCCTGAAAATGGTGGACGCACGTCTACACGGACGGATCGGCAAATAACGCAATAAGCGATGGCGGAGGAGAATGCTTAAAATCTCAAAGAAAGTCACGGTCAAGAAAGCGATTGCAACTGGCAAATACTCGAATAACTACCGAGCAGAGGCAGAGGCAATCAAAGGGCAGCCGAAATGATCTTGGAGAGAAGAAGCACTACCGTAATAAGGTCGTGATATTCACCGATGCTCTATCGGTCATCACGGCCAAATGCGTTGGCAAAACAGAGATGAATGAGCTCAAAACGTCCCTCGCTGAACTAACGAGTTCACTCAAACGCACCGTCATCCAATGGATGCCGTCACACTGCAGCGTTAGAAACAGAAGCAGCCGACAAGCTAGCCAAAGAGGGCGGCCGACTACCTCAGACTGATCTCGAGATCGGTTATGAGGAAGTCAAAACAACCATCGGTTCGCACTATAAAGCAAATGGAAAAAGACCACCCTCAGCACACAGCCAGTGACGGATACTATGGTCTCTCTAGAAGTGAACAAGTTGCCATACTTCGCCTCCGTACCGGCCACAACAAGCTCCGAGCCCACATGTTCCATAAATTTAAAATTGGCACCACTAGCCTGTGCCCATGCAATATAGCAGACATGACGGCAGAACACGTCTTGCAAGACTGTCAACGATTAGCAGGTATAAGGAAGAGTACTGCCACAACACACAGAGCTTCAGAAAAGCTGTACGGAGGAACGGGTCCTAAAAACAACAGTAAAATTCATGATAGAAGTTGGTCCATCAGTCTGGGCCGGGAACGCAAGAAGGAAACTATTTTTTCCTTCTTACTCAGTACCCTTTTTTCCTACTCAGTACACTTTTTCTACTCAGTACACTTTTTTCTACTCACTACACTTTTTCTACTCACTACACTTTTTTCCTACTTACTGCACTTTTTCTCTCACTACACTTATTTTCTACTCAGTACCTTTTTTCCTTTTTTTTTCCTTTTTTACTTCCTTTCCTTTGCGTTCCTGCCTAGACTGATGGACCAACTTTATCATGAATTTTACTGTTGTTTTTAGGGACTCCGTTCCTCCGTACAGCTTTCGCGACGGTCTGTGTGTTGTGCCACTCTCTTTCCTTATACCTGCTAACCGTTGACAGTCTTGCAAGACATGTTCTGCCGTCATGTCTGCCATTTTGCAGGGACATAGGCTAGTTGTGCCAATTTTAAATTTATGGAACATGTGGGCTCTGAGTTTGTTGTGTCAGTACGGAGGCGCAGTTGGCAGCTTGTTCACTTCGAGAGAGACCATAGTATCCATCACTGGCTGTGTGCTGAGGGTGGTCTTTTGCCCATTTGCTTCTATAGTGCAAACCGATGGTTGTTTTGACTTCCTCATAACCGATCTCGAGATCAGTCTGGGGTAGTCGCCCGCCCTCTTTGGCTAGCTTGTCGGCTGCTTCGTTTCCCTAACGTTGCAGTGTGACGGTATCCACTGGATGACGGTGCGTTTGAGTGAACTCGTTAGTTCAGCGAGGACGTTTTGAGCTCATTCATCTCTGTTTTGCCAACGCATTTGAGTGCCGTGATAACCGATAGAGCATCGGTGAATACCTTGTTGCGTGTAGTGCTTCTTCTCTCCAAGATCCTTTCCCTTCCTTTGCGTTCCCGGCCTAGTCTGATGAACCAATTCTCCAAGATCATTTCGGCCGCCTCTTTGATTGCCTCTGCCTCTGCTCGTAGTTTTCAGGTATTTGCCAGTTGCAATCGCTTTCTTGACGTTACTTTCTTTGAGATTTTAAGCACTATTCCTCCTCCGCCATCGCTTATTGCGTTATTTGCCGATCCGTCCGTGTAGACGTGCGTCCACTCATTTCAGTATGCCTGGGATTGATTCCCTTAGTTCTGGCATTGTGTTTTTCCATGGCGGGCACTTGTCGATTGCCGGGATTGGTTTGGGTGTGCATTTGGAAAGGACTGGATGGTCTATGGTCAGTGCCTTAGAAATTCTAACGAAGTTAGATCTCTGTATTCTCCACTATCCGAATTCATACATTCTTTCATGCATTGGGTGAGATTCGAGCCGTTTGAGTTTTTCCGCAAGTACTAGTACTTTTTTGTCCCTTCGGTCAGTCATTGGTTGGATGCCGGTGATTGTCTCCATCGCCTTGATGGGCGTGGACTTCATGGCTCCAGTGATGATGCGTAGCTCAGTTTTGACTGCTGCTCACTTTTGCATTGCTTGTTAGATGCATTGCTCACGCTGCCATACCGTACTCTAGGATCGGTCGCACTCTACCAGAGTAAAGTGTCTTGAGAATTCTGGTGTTTGCTCCCCATGTGGAACCTGCGAGTTTACGCATCATTGTTAGCTTATGCCTCGCTTTTGCCGTAGCATTTTCGATCTGGTGCACCAAGTCAGCTTTCTGTCGAGTGTGACTCCTAGGTACGTTGGGGTTTGTTCTCTGGAAGATTCTGCCCATTGACTTTAAGCGTTATCTTGTAATCCTTGTTGTTCTGGGAGAACACAGTGTAAGTGGTCTTTGAAGGATTTATTTTCATATTCCACTTTGCTGACCACACTTCAAGGTTATTTAACGTAGCTTGCAGTCGATTTTCTGCTGTGGACATTGACTCTTCTCGCGCCCATATTGCCAAGTCGTCGCATACATGGCAAGTGTACTAGTTCAGGAGGCATGTTGCAATGTCATTGACGAAGATTAGAAAGAGAGTCGGTGAGAGCACTCCTCATGGGAACTCCTTGCTCCAGTGTGGTCTTCATGCTTTTGTACCCATGAACCTGAACTCTTGCTGTTCTGTTCTCTAGGTATCTATCAAGCCAATTGTACATTCTTCCCTTTACGCCGAGGGTGAGGAGTTTCAGCCTTAAGCCTTCTTTCTAGACTGTGTCAAATGCCTTCTCCATATCTACCAAGACCGACAATGTCTGTTTCTTTTCTTGGAAACCATCCTCGATTTCCTGGACAATGTACGTTACTTGATCCTCTGTGGATCTGTATCTCCGAAAGCCTCCTTGTTGTGCCATAAGCAGCCCTTTGCTTTCCAAGTGCCAAGATAACCGTTTGTTCACCATGCGTTCCATAAGCTTGCCCGTGCAGCTTAGGAGGCTTATTGGTCTGTAACTCGCTGGGTCGAGTTTATTTTTGCCTGGTTTAAGGATGGGTACCATGATTGCTTCTTTCCATTCTTGTGGTACTATGCCTGTTCTCCACGACATGTTGAGAACGGACAGTAAAGCGACCTTTGCTCTGTTTCCCAAGTTTTTAAGCATCTCATTGGTGATCCCATCTTTTCCGGGCGACTTTCTGGGTTTAGGGGCCATAAAACCTCTTCCAGCTCGTTACTGGTGAATGTGTCCGTTAGGTGACTATCTGCTTTCTTGGCTCGCTTGAGAGCCCTTGCTTTCTCTTGGTGGCATCAACTTTTTCCTTTGCTATGCTTACTCTGCTGACTTCGGCATATTGTTGCATCAGGATGTTTGCTGCTTCCTACCCAAGCCATCTTCTTTCCTTGTTCGAAGACTATGGTGGTCTGCTGTGTTTTCGTCACTCAGCGCTTTGGCCAGTTTCACAGTTTAAGGCCGTCCCTATCGAGGTTCAGGGATTCGGTTGTTTTGACCCAACTCTGTCGCGCCGCTCGTTTGACCTCTCTTCTGTATTTTGCTGCTGCAGCCTTGTAAAACAGTATTGGTCTCCACTGACTGTGCCTGTTCTGCCTCACTCCTTGTCTTCTCAAGGTCTTTTCAAGCTTCTGAACCTCTGCTGTCAGTATGGCTGTAATCCTTTCGTGCGCCTCTTGGAATGGTTCCCGTGCCGCTTAGGATTGCTTCTGACAGTTCCTTGCCACGATTCGCATGTTTTCTTTTCATGCATGTTGATTTGTTCAACATTTGCATCAGTCAGTGCCCATACTGTTTCCCAAATTTTCTCTTTTATAGTTCCACCTGCAACACATTTTGGGCTCAGGTCAAAATTGAGGTCTACTGCAGTTTGACTGGTCTATAGGTCACTATCCCTAGTTGCTGGGTAACCGTACGGACTACTTTGGTGGATATGTCGCTTGATGCAAAGGCCAAGTCCGGGGTGCTCGTTGTATGCCACGTTCTCGAGTAGAAGGTTGGTGGATCGTCTGGGGCATTGATAAGGAACAGGTTGTTCTCAATCTCCCAGTCTTCCACCTCTACGCCTCTGCTGTTTGTTTCGGGTACCCCATCTCTCCGAGCGGCTGTTGAAATCGCCGACCACAATGCATGTGTCGCTGATATTCATTGTTTCGAGTGACAGCGGCGTGTAACTTGGACATTAAAGGTTATACAGAAGAATCTGTGTGTCGTTACACGTAATTTGAACGCCTATGATCTCTACCGGCGTTTCCATTTGTTCCTTCCATCTGCTTGGTTGGAATGCCATTTCTAACTAGGGTGAGAATCCACCCTTGTGCCCTTCTCGGTCTGTTCTGAAGGTCTGTTAACCTTTAATCTCGAACTTATGTCTGGGATTTAGATGCGTTTCTTGTATGCACACAACGTCTATATCGTCTTCTGCAAGTCTTATTGCGAGTGCTTGCTTCTTGTGATGGATACCTTCCGCATTCCATTGGGTGATATTTAATTTCTTATGGCCAATACTCGACCGTATCGAACCAGTAACTTTAACCCGGTTACCTCGTTCGCTGCTGTTTTTTAAACTATTTGACTTGGTGCACCCAGATCGAAAATGCTACGGCAAAAGCGAGGCATAGGCTAACAATGATGCGTAAACTCGCAGGTTCCACATGGAGCAAACAGCAGAATTCTCAAGACACTTTACTCTGGTAGAGTGCGACCGGTCCTAGAGTACGGTATGGCAGCGTGGAGCAATGCATCGAACAAGCAATTCGCAAAAGTGAGCAGCAGTCAAAACCGGGCTTTACGCATTATCACTGGAGCCATAAAGTCCACGCCCATCAAGGCGATGGAGACCATCACAGGCATCCAACCAATGACTGACCGAAGGGACAAGAAAGTAGTAGTACTTGCGGAAAAACTCAAACGGCTCGAATCTCACCCAATGCATGAAAGAATGTATGAATTCGGAAAGTGGAGAATACAGAGATCTAACTTCGTTAGAATCTCTAAGGCACTGACCATAGACCATCCAGTCCTTTCCAAATGCACACCCAAACCAATCCCGGAAATCGACAAGTGCCCGCCATGGTAGACCAAAATGCCAGAACTAAGGGAATCAATCCCAGGCATACTGAACAAAAGGGTCCAAAAAACCTAGAAAGAAAAATTGCAACAGAAGAGTACATAGAATACCCTGAAAATGAGTGGACGCACGTCTACACGGACGGATCGGCAAATAACGCAATAAGCGATGGCGGAGGAGGAATAGTGCTTAAAATCTCAAAGCAAGTCACGGTCAAGAAAGCGATTGCAACTGGCAAATACTCGAATAACTACCGAGCAGAGGCAGAGGCAATCAAAGAGGCGGCCGAAATGATCTTGGAGAGAAGAAGCACTACACGTAATAAGGTCGTGATATTCACCGATGCTCTATCGGTCATCACGGCACTTAAATGCGTTGGCAAAACAGAGATGAATGAGCTCAAACGTCCCTCGCTGAACTAACGAGTTCACTCAAACGCACCGTCATCCCAAAGGATACCGTCACACTGCAACGTTAGGGAAACGAAGCAGCCGACAAGCTAGCCAAAGAGGGCGGCCGACTACCTCAGACTGATCTCGAGATCGGTTATGAGGAAGTCAAAACAACCATCGGTTCGCACTATAGAAGCAAATGGACAAAAGACCACCCTCAGCACACAGCCAGTGACGGATACTATGGTCTCTCTCGCAGTGAACAAGTTGCCATACTTCGCCTCCGTACCGGCCACAACAAGCTCCGAGCCCACATGTTCCATAAATTTAAAATTGGCACCACTAGCCTGTGCCCCTGCAATATGGCAGACATGACGGCAGAACACGTCTTGCAAGACTGTCAACGATTAGCAGGTATAAGGAAAGAGTACTGGGCCACAACACACAGAGCTTCGCGAAAAGCTGTACGGAGGAACGGAGTCCCTAAAACAACAGTAAAATTCATGATAGAAGTTGGTCCATCAGTCTAGGCCGGAAACGCAAAGGAAGGAAACTATTTTTCCTTCTTACTCAGTACCCTTTTTTCCTACTCAGTACACTTTTTTTCTACTCAGTACACTTTTTTATACTCAGCACACTTTTTTCTACTCAGTACACTTGTTTTTCCTTTTTTTTTTTTTTTCTTTTTTTTCTTCTCTATTCTACATTTTTTTTTTTTTTTTTTTTTTTTTTCTTACTCAGTACACTTTTCTACACTGCACTTTTTCTACACAGTACACTTTTTTTTTTTTTTTTTTTTTTTAAACTCTACACTTTTTCTGCTCATTACACTTATTTTTACTCAGTGCACTTTTTCTACCCAGTGCATTTTTCTACCAGCACACTTTTTTCTAATCAGTACACTTTTTCTGCTCATTACACTTTTCTACCCAGCACACTTTTTATTTTACTCTGTGACTCTTTTCTACACTGTACACTTTTTCTACTCTGCACGCTCTTTCTATACTGTACACTTTTTTTTTCTACTCAGTACACTTTTTCTACCAGCACACTTTTTTCCGCCCCAGTGCACTTTTTTCAGCCCCAGTACACTTTTTTTTTTTTTCGTACACTTTTTTATACTCAGCACACTTTTTATACTCAGCACACTTTTTTTACTCAGCACACTTTTTATACTCAGTACACTTTTTATACTCAGTACACTTTTTCTATTTTTAATTTTTCTTTTCTTTCTTCTCTTATTCAGTAGTTTTTTTTTTTTTTTTTTTTACTCAGTACACTTTTCTACACTTGCACTTTTTCTACACAGTACACTTTTTTTTTTTTTTTTTATTTACTCTGTACACTTTTTCTGCTTATTACACTTATTTTTACTCAGTGCACTTTTCTACCAGTGCACTTTTCTACCACACACTTTTTTCTAATCAGTACACTTGTTTCTGCTCATTGCACTTTTTCTACCCAGCACACTTTTTATTTTACTCTGTGACTCTTTCCTACTCTGTACACTTTTTCTACTCTGTACGCTCTTTCTATACTGTACACTTTTTCTACTCTGTACACTTTTCCCTACTCAGTAGTTTTTCTACTCATCACACTCTTTCTACTCTCTACACTTTTCTGCTCAGCACACTTATTTTTACTCAGTGCACTTTTTCTACCAGTGCATTTTTCTACCCAGCACACTTTTTTCCTAATCAGTACACTTTTTCTGCTCATTACACTTTTTCTACCCAGCACACTTTTTATTTTACTCTGACTCTTTTCTACACTGTACACTTTTTCTACTCTGCACGCTCTTTCTATACTGTACACTTTTTTCTACTCAGCACACTTTTTTTTCCGCCCCAGTACACTTTCTTTTCCAGTACACTTTTTTATACTCAGCACACTTTTTTATACTCAGCACACTTTTTTTTATACTCAGCACACTTTTTTATACTCAGCACACTTTTTTTTATACTCAGCACACTTTTTTATACTCAGTACACTTTTTCTATTTTTTTATTTTTCTTTTCATTTATTCAGTACAGGTTTTTGTTTTTTTAATACTTTTTTACTCAGTACACTTTTCTACACTTGCACTTTTTACACAGTACACTTTTTTTCTTCTTACTCTGTACATTTTTTTTTTTTTTTTTTCTTAATCTGTACACTTTTTCTGCTCATTACACTTATTTTTACTCAGTGCACTTTTTCTACCCAGCACACTTTTTTTTCTAATCAGTACACTTTTTTCTGCTCATTGCACTTTTTCTACCCAGCACACTTTTTATTTTACTCTGTGACTCTTTCCTACTCTGTACACTTTTTCTACTCTGTACGCTCTTTCTATACTGTACACTTTTTCTACTCTGTACTCTTTTCCCTACTCTAGTTTTTCTACTCATCACACTCTTTCTACTCTCTACACTTTTCTGCTCAGCACACTTTTCTACCAGCACACTTTTTTCTAATCAGCACACTTTTTTTGCTACTCAGTACACTTTTTCTACTCAGTACACTTTTCCTACCTAGTACAATTTTTCTACTAAGTACACTTTTCCTGCCCATTACAATTTTTCTACTCAGTGCACGTTTCCTACACAGCACACTTTTTTTTCTAATCAGTACACTTTTTTCTGCTCATTGCACTTTTTCTACCCAGCACACTTTTTATTTTACTCTGTGACTCTTTCCTACTCTGTACACTTTTTCTACTCTGTACGCTCTTTCTATACTGTACACTTTTTCTACTCTGTACGCTCTTTCTATACTGTACACTTTTTCTACTCTGTACACTTTTCCCTACTCAGTAGTTTTTCTACTCATCACACTCTTTCTACTCTGTACACTTTTCTGCTCAGCACACTTTTTCTACCCAGTTCATATTTTTTTCTACACAGTACACTTTTTTGCTACTCAACACACTCGTCCTGCCCAGTACAATTCTTCTACTCAGTGCACTTTTTCTGCCCAGTACAATTTTTCTACTCAGTGCAACGTTTCCTACACAGCACACTTTTTTTCTACTCAGTACACTTTTTTCCTACTCGGTACACTTTTTTTTCCTACTCGGTACACTTTTTCTTCTTACTCGGTACACTTTTTCTTCTTACTCGGTACACTTTTTCTTCTTACTCTGTACACTTTTTCTTCTACTCGGCCACACTTTTTCTTCTACTCGGCACCCTTTTTCTTCTACTCGGTACACTTTTTCTTCTACTCGGCACCCTTTTTCTTCTACTCGGTACACTTTTTCTTCTACTCGGCACACTTTTTCTTCTACTCGGTACACTTTTTCTTCTTACTCGGTACACTTTTTCTTCTACTCGGCACACTTTTTCTTCTACTCGGCACACTTTTTCTTCTACTCGGCACACTTTTTCTTCTACTCGGCACACTTTTTCTTCTACTCGGCACGCTTTTTCTTCTACTCGGCACACTTTTTCTTCTACTCGGCACGCTTTTCCTACTCAGTACACTTTTTTTTCCTACTCAGTACACTTTTTCTATTCTACTCAGTACACTTTTTTTGTCTACTCATTACACTTTTTCTTACTCATTACACTTTTTCTTACTCATTACACTTTTTCTACTCTGTACACTATTTCTACTCTGTACACATCGTTGTAATCTGTACACTCCTTTCATTAATTAATTTGGAACTTTGGAACTTTGGAAATTTGGAACTAAAGAGGCTTTAAGGGACCTGAAACTCAGAAAGTCGCCCGGAAAAGACAAAAAGAGTCCCAAAAAACAACAGTAAAATTCATGATAAAAATTGGTTCATCAGTCTAGGCCGGGAACGCAAGAGGAGGGAGGAGGAATTAGAGCGCGGGTTCCATTCGGGAGAATTGGGTTCAATCCCAGGTAAGGTTTATGAGCTTTTTTCTGTCAGTGGCATAAAGAAACAATCCTAACATGAACAATTTCGCGGTGACTGTACTAGCAATCATCATCATCAGGTTCCGTCTCCACACGAAAGGTTGGCTGCAATGAATCTCCAGCGGGGTCAAAGGCTCATGAGGTCATGGTGGTAACATGAGCCAGGGTTAGCGAGGGGCGCGCTAACCAAGACCCTGCCCCCAACCTCCACGCGGTGACCCTGGAAACAGACTATGGTTCCGGTCTGGCTAAGAGGGGCAGGGATCGGGAGAACTACTGGTAGTGGTAGCAGTGCAAGTACGGAAACACGATAAAGATACACACAAACAAAATGCACTAATCTCCTGACCGATGTCCAACAAGATATTGCCCAAGTCCTGAACGCAAAGAAACAGCAACGAAACGTCTCAGACATGGATGAGAGGTGCATCCAGTGACCAAACGTATGCCCACGTAGGGCGAAGCTCGAAGCCCTGAGGAGGGGCAAACATTGCCAGCCCGTCGGCAAGAATAAATAAGACAGGACCGTAACGAATAAAAGTCTACCCTCGTGTTGGTGCGAGAGAAGATTGCAGCTGACCTCGCATTGGTAGCCTGGTGCAGATACATGTACTGGGCAAGGTTTGCCGAGCGCAAAAGAACAAGTTGCGTTTAGTGCATAACGAAACTACCCGCCCTGGGAAAACCGTGCAAGGTACTGTGCGATTAAAAATTAACATCCCCGGAAGAACTGAGGTTGGTGATGCCTAACGGGACTGCCAGCCTTGGGGCAACCGGGCAAGGTTCGATTGCAGTCGTAACTAACATCCCCGGAATAACTGGGGCGGGTGATGGCGGCGAGCGAAAAATCCACAGTTACGCTGATAGCGCCGACTGAAACGACCTCTACATTATTTGTACTCGGCCCCATGCCAGTGCTTTCGAGGTTAATTGCAAATTGCCACGTACCAATGCGCGTCTAGAAAAGGCTGAGAATGTTCCTTCTCCGGAGCAAACTCAAAAATGTACGGTAAAGCAAGGCCGACAATGTACGGACCAGACAGGAAGTTCGGGTCTGAACATTGGCGAAGGCCGATACTTTACACGGTGTCTTACACGAGTAAGACGCCGTCCGAGGATAAGCTTACAAGCCCCGAGAAATATTTCTCAGTCAGAACGGGCATAAACAGCGTAACTCACTGTCCCGGCGTAGATCACAAAGCCCAAAAATACGGCAAAGCTGATCGTACCCTAGGGAAAGCTCACCTTAGTAAATCAAAAGCTGGCTGAAAACGAACACCCCACCGAAGGATAAGCAACTGGGCTCCAATAGGTGCTGAAGGCTGGTGCACGTACATCACGTTCTGATGTGTGGCTGTTTATATATCACAATGATAATGATTAAAACAGGCCTAGAACGATCGATGAAGAAGAAGAAGAAGAATCTCCAGCATCCTCTGTCTTTCGCCTTGGTGTTGCACACTGCCAGACTGTAACCTATCCATTTCTTAAAGTTTCCTTCCCACTTATCTCTCGGTCTTCCTCTTGCTCTTCCCCTCAACTTTCCCCTCTAGTAAATGTTTTATCATGGTGTCATGTCTTTTTATGTGCCCAAAATACTTTACTTGTCTGAATTTTATTTCTCTTAACAATTGATTCTGCATGCCTAGTTTTCCTAAAACTTGTTTATTTGTCTGTTTTTCTGTCAATGAAACTCTGCCTATTCTTCTATATATCCACATCTCAAATGCTTCAATTCTGTCTTCTAACTGCTTGTTCATTGTCCATGTTTCGAGCCATACATTAATATAGGATATATATAGCATTTGATCATTCTCATTTTAGCCTGTTTATAATTTGTTTGGATGTCAGTAACTTTCTCAAACTATTGAAATTATCCTTGGCCATTCCTATTCTCTTTTAATTTCTGTTATACATCTGCCATCATCTGTTATCATCTGACCGAGATATAAGAAACTTTTTACTTTATCTAGTAATTCTCCATGTAATTTTATCAATGCGGCCACTAAATTCCAGGTTAAGCGTAGCAGGTTTAACTGATGATCAGTTTCCGAGATAATGCACGTTCGGTCGCTTGATATTCTGTGGTATTGTGGAGTTTTAAGATGTCTGCAACTCCATCAATCCTTCTTTTTCGTAGTATGACCCTTCCTCTTAATGATTCCATTTTCACCTCACATTCTTCTTCTTCTTCTCGTTCGCATACTGTTAATTCAGGAATAGTCAGTGCGTCCAGTATGCTGCTTCTGACTGATTTCTACGTCAAGGCTTTCTTTCCCTACCATCTTCGCCATTCAGGCGAGCATTCTCCTAGTTCAGAGGTAACTGCACCTAAAAAGTAGTAACCCAAGTTGTAACGACAGATTTTTGTCAATCAATCAAATTTTTCTACTCTTTATTTTTCTGTAAATTTTTCTAAAAGACTCAAAAAATAGATCATTCAACGCCTACGTCGCTGAAGCATCGTCGACTCATAGAAATTAAACGTTGTTCTTAATTTACCGTTTCCTAAAATAGTCACGGAAGACTTTTAAAGCCAGCGCAACATATCAGGTGTAGACTGTAATTATAATAGCAGCCATTTTAAGAATACTTACTTCCTCAGACCGTTTATTTTTATTCTGCGTTGATCACTAGACCAATATGTTACAAAGACAGAAATAGGATATAGCTTAAACAGGAAAAAATACAAATCAAATTAAAGCAAATCTCATAAGAACGATTTTCTGGTCAACACTATGTTACCAGTGTCAAACGTGGCCAATAACAGCAGCTAATGAGCGGAAAATTATAACGACAGAGATGAGGTGTCTTAGAAGAGCTGCAGGTGTGACAATCTTTCTCTTTTCTTTTCTTCTTTCTTTTGTCCTTCTCTGCTTTTTTGCCGCTAGGCGTAGCAGGTTTAACTGATGATCGGTTTCCGAGATAATGCACGCTCGGTCGTTTGATATGGTGTGGTATTGTGGAGTTTTAAGATGTCTGTAACTCCATCAACCCATCTTTTCTTGGTCTGCCCTTTCCTCTTGATGATTCCATTTTCAGGTTGTACGCTCTTGCAACTGGTGTATTCGGTTCATTCTGACCAAGTGGCCAAACCATTTGAGTCTCTGTTTTCAATAAATCTAATAGCAAGTGTTGTTCCGACTGTTCTTCTAATTTCCTCATTTCTTATATGGTCTCTTCTTGTTTTATTTACTGCTTTCCTCAAGCATCTCATTTCGGATGTGGTAATTTTCCTTTCTTGTTCTTTAGGTGTGACAATAAGTCTGGCCAACACTATGTTACCAGTGTCAAACATGGCCAATAACAGCAGCTAATGAGCGGAAAATCATAACGACAGAGATGAAGTGTGACAATAAGAGACATAATTAGAAATGAAGAAATCAGAAGGAGACTGGATGTGAAACCAGTTATGCAATTCATAAAGAACAACAGATTAAATGGTTTGGACACCTGACCAGAATGCCCTGGTATCGCCTACCACAGAGAGCCACACAGAAAAGTATAATGAGTACAAAGCAAGTGGAAGACCACGCAAAAGATGGAGCGACGGCATCAAGAACAGCCTTACGAACATGAATATCAGCTTACAAAGTGCTTTGAAAAAGCACACACAAGATCACTACGTTTCACCCCCAACACTTCTATAAAAAGTAAATGGTGGAAGAGAAGAACAAGCACACACAAGATCACTACGTTTCACCCCAACACTTCTATAAAGAGTCAATGGTGGAAGAGAAGAACAAGCACACACAAGATTACTACGTTTCACCCCAACACTTCTATAAAGAAGTAAATGGTGAAGAGAAGAACAAGCGCACACAAGATCACTACGTTTCACCCCAACACTTCTATAAAAAAGTAAATGGTGGAAGAGAAGAACAAGCACACACAATATCACTACGTTTCACCCCAACACTTCTATAAAGAAGTAAATGGTGGAAAAGAAGAAGAACAAGCACACACAAGATCACTACGTTTCACCACCAACACTTCCATAAAGAAGTAAATGGTGGAAAAGAAGAACAAGCACACACAAGATCACTACGTTTCACTCCCAACACTTCTATAAAGAAGTCAATGGTGGAAGAAAAGAACAAGCACACACAAGATCACTACGTTTCACCCCAACACTTCTATAAAGAAGTCAATGGTGGAAGAGAAGAACAAGCACACACAAGATCACTACGTTTCACCCCAACACTTCTATAAAGAAGTCAATGGTGGAAGAGAAGAACAAGCACACACAAGATCACTACGTTTCACCCCAACACTTCTATAAAGAAGTAAATGGTGGAAGAGAAGAACAAGCACACACAAGATCACTACGTTTCACCCCCAACACTTCTATAAAAGAAGTAAATGGTGGAAGAGAAGAACAAGCACACACAAGATCACTACGTTTCACCCCAACACTTCTATAAAGAAGTCAATGGTGGAAGAGAAGAACAAGCACACACAAGATCACTACGTTTTACCCCCAACACTTCTATAAAAAAATAAATGGTGGAAGAGAAGAACAAGCACACACAAGATCACTACGTTTCACCCCAACACTTCTATAAAAAGTAAATGGTGGAAGAGAAGAACAAGCACACACAAGATCACTACGATTCACCCCAACACTTCTATAAAGAAATAAATGGTGGAAGAGAAGAGCAAGCACACACAAGATCACTACGTTTCACCCCAACACTTCTATAAAGAAATAAATGGTGGAAGAGAAGAACAAGCACTCACAAGATCACTACGTTTCACCACCAACACTTCCATAAAGAAGTAAATGGTGGAAAAGAAGAACAAGCACACACAAGATCACTACGTTTCACTCCCAACACTTCTATAAAGAAGTCAATGGTGGAAGAAAAGAAGAACAAGCACACACAAGATCACTACGTTTCACCCCCAACACTTCTATAAAGAAGTCAATGGTGGAAGAAGAAGAACAAGCACACACAAGATCACTACGTTTCACCCCAACACTTCTATAAAGAAGTCAATGGTGGAAGAGAAGAACAAGCACACACAAGATCACTACGTTTCACCCCAACACTTCTATAAAAAGTAAATGGTGGAAGAGAAGAACAAGCACACACAAGATCACTACGTTTCACCCCAACACTTCTATAAAAAGTAAATGGTTGAAAGAAGAACAAGCACACACAAGATCACTACGTTTCACCCCAACACTTCTATAAAGAAGTCAATGGTGGAAGAGAAGAACAAGCACACACAAGATCACTACGTTTTACCCCCAACACTTCTATAAAAAAATAAATGGTGGAAGAGAAGAACAAGCACACACAAGATCACTACGTTTCACCCCAACACTTCTATAAAAAAGTAAATGGTGGAAGAGAAGAACAAGCACACACAAGATCACTACGATTCACCCCCAACACTTCTATAAAGAAATAAATGGTGGAAGAGAAGAGCAAGCACACACAAGATCACTACGTTTCACCCCAACACTTCTATAAAGAAATAAATGGTGGAAGAGAAGAACAAGCACACACAAGATCACTACGTTTCACCCCAACACTTCTATAAAGAAGTAAATGGTGGAAAAGAAGAAGAACAAGCACACACAAGATCACTACGTTTCACTCCCAACACTTCTATAAAGAAGTAAATGGTGGAGAGAAGAACAAGCACACACAAGATCACTACGTTTCACCACCAACACTTCTATAAAAAAGTAAATGGTGGAAGAGAAGAACAAGCACACACAAGATCACTACGTTTCACCACCAACACTTCTATAAAGAAGTCAATGGTGGAAGAGAAGAACAAGCACACACAATATCACTACGTTTCACCCGCAACACTTCTATAAAGAAGTCAATGGTGGAAGAGAAGAACAAGCACACACAATATCACTACGTTTCACCCCGGCAACACTTCTATAAAGAAGTCAATGGTGGAAGAGAAGAACAAGCACAAACAATATCACTACGTTTCACTCCGGCAACACTTCTATAAAGAAGTCAATGGTGGAAGAGAAGAACAAGCACACACAATATCACTACGTTTCACCCGGCAACACTTCTATAAAGAAGTCAATGGTGGAAGAGAAGAACAAGCACACACAAGATCACTACGTTTCACCCCAACACTTCTATAAAGAAGTCAATGGTGGAAGAGAAGAACAAGCACACACAAGATCACTACGTTTCACCCCCAACACTTCTATAAAGAAGTCAATGGTGGAAGAGAAGAACAAGCACACACAAGATCACTACGTTTCACCCCCAACACTTCTATAAAGAAGTCAATGGTGGAAGAGAAGAACAAGCACACACAAGATCACTACGTTTCACTCCCAACACTTCTATAAAGAAGTCAATGGTGGAAGAGAAGAACAAGCACACACAAGATCACTACGTTTCACCCCCAACACTTCTATAAAGAGTAAATGGTGGAAGAGAAGAACAAGCACACACAAGATCACTACGATTCACCCCAACACTTCTATAAAGAAGTCAATGGTGGAAAAGAAGAAGAACAAGCACACACAAGATCACTACGTTTCACCCCAACACTTCTATAAAGAAGTCAATGGTGGAAGAGAAGAACAAGCACACACAAGATCATTACGTTTCACCCCAACACTTCTATAAAGAAGTCAATGGTGGAAGAGAAGAACAAGCACACACAAGATCACTACGTTTCACCCCAACACTTCTATAAAGAAGTCAATGGTGGAAGAGAAGAACAAGCACACACAAGATCACTACGTTTCACCCCAACACTTCTATAAAGAAGTCAATGGTGGAAGAGAAGAACAAGCACACAAGATCACTACGTTTCATCCCCAACACTTCTATAAAGAAGTCAATGGTGGAAAAGAAGAAGAACAAGCACACACAAGATCACTACGTTTCACCCCCAACACTTCTATAAAGAAGTCAATGGTGGAAGAGAAGAACAAGCACACACAAGATCACTACGTTTCATCCCCAACACTTCTATAAAAAGTAAATGGTGGAAGAGAAGAACAAGCACACACAAGATCACTACGTTTCACCCCGCAACACTTCTATAAAGAGTAAATGGTGGAAGAGAAGAACAAGCACACACAAGATCACTACGTTTCACCCCCAACACTTCTATAAAGTAGTAAATGGTGGAAGAGAAGAACAAGCACACACAAGATCACTACGTATCACCCCAACACTTCTATAAAGAAGTAAATGGTGGAAGAGAAGAACAAGCACACACAAGATCACTACGTTTCACTCCCAACACTTCTATAAAGAAGTCAATGGTGGAAGAGAAGAACAAGCACACACAATATCACTACGTTTCACCCGGCAACACTTCTATAAAGAAGTCAATGGTGGAAGAGAAGAACAAGCACACACAATATCACTACGTTTCACCCGGCAACACTTCTATAAAGAAGTCAATGGTGGAAGAGAAGAACAAGCACACACAATATCACTACGTTTCACCCGGCAACACTTCTATAAAGAAGTCAATGGTGGAAGAGAAGAACAAGCACACACAATATCACTACGTTTCACCCGGCAACACTTCTATAAAGAAGTCAATGGTGGAAGAGAAGAACAAGCACACACAATATCACTACGTTTCACCCCAACACTTCTATAAAGAAGTCAATGGTGGAAGAGAAGAAGAACAAGCACACACAATATCACTACGTTTCACCCCGGCAACACTTCTATAAAGAAGTCAATGGTGGAAGAGAAGAACAAGCACACACAATATCACTACGTTTCACCCCGGCAACACTTCTATAAAGAAGTCAATGGTGGAAGAGAAGAACAAGCACACACAATATCACTACGTTTCACCCGGCAACACTTCTATAAAGAAGTCAATGGTGGAAGAGAAGAACAACACACACAAGATCACTACGTTTCACCCCCAACACTTCTATAAAGAAGTCAATGGTGGAAGAGAAGAACAAGCACACACAAGATCACTACGTTTCACCCCAACACTTCTATAAAGTAACTGGTGGAAGAGAAGAACAAGCACTCACAAGATCACTACGATTCACCCCCAACACTTCTATAAAGAAGTCAATGGTGGAAGAGAAGAACAAGCACACACAGGATCACTACGTTTCACCCCAACACTTCTATAAAGAAGTCAATGGTGGAAGAGAAGAACAAGCACACACAAGATCACTACGTTTCACCCCAACACTTCTATAAAGAAGTCAATGGTGGAAGAGAAGAACAAGCACACACAAGATCACTACGTTTCACCCCAACACTTCTATAAAGAAGTCAATGGTGGAAGAGAAGAACAAGCACACACAAGATCACTACGTTTCACCCCAACACTTCTATAAAGAAGTCAATGGTGGAAGAGAAGAACAAGCACACACAAGATCACTACGTTTCACCCCAACACTTCTATAAAGAAGTCAATGGTGGAAGAGAAGAACAAGCACACACAAGATCACTACGTTTCACCCCAACACTTCTATAAAGAAGTCAATGGTGGAAGAGAAGAACAAGCACACACAAGATCACTACGTTTCACTCCCAACACTTCTATAAAGAAGTCAATGGTGGAAGAGAAGAACAAGCACACACAAGATCACTACGTTTCACCCCAACACTTCTATAAAGAAGTAAATGGTGGAAGAGAAGAACAAGCACTCACAAGATCACTACGATTCACCCCCAACACTTCTATAAAGAAGTCAATGGTGGAAGAGAAGAACAAGCACACACAAGATCACTACGTTTCACCCCAACACTTCTATAAAGAAGTCAATGGTGGAAAAGAAGAAGAACAAGCACACACAAGATCACTACGTTTCACCCCAACACTTCTATAAAGAGGTCAATGGTGGAAGAGAAGAACACGCACACACAAGATCACTACGTTTCATCCCCAACACTTCTATAAAGAAGTCAATGGTGGAAGAGAAGAACAAGCACACACAAGATCACTACGTTTCACCCCCAACACTTCTATAAAGAAGTCAATGGTGGAAGAGAAGAACAAGCACACACAAGATCACTACGTTTCATCCCAACACTTCTATAAAGAAGTAAATGGTGGAAGAGAAGAACAAGCACACACAAGATCACTACGTTTCACCCCCAACACTTCTATAAAGAAGTCAATGGTGGAAGAGAAGAACAAGCACTCACAAGATCACTACGATTCACCCCCAACACTTCTATAAAGAAGTCAATGGTGGAAGAGAAGAACAAGCACACACAAGATCACTACGTTTCACCCCCAACACTTCTATAAAGAAGTCAATGGTGGAAGAGAAGAACAAGCACACACAAGATCACTACGTTTCACCCCCAACACTTCTATAAAGAAGTCAATGGTGGAAGAGAAGAACACGCACACACAAGATCACTACGTTTCATCCCCAACACTTCTATAAAGAAGTCAATGGTGGAAGAGAGAACAAGCACACACAAGATCACTACGTTTCACCCCAACACTTCTATAAAGAAGTCAATGGTGGAAGAGAAGAACAAGCACACACAAGATCACTACGTTTCATCCCAACACTTCTATAAAGAAGTAAATGGTGGAAGAGAAGAACAAGCACACACAAGATCACTACGTTTCACCCCAACACTTCTATAAAGAAGTCAATGGTGGAAGAGAAGAAGGAAAATACGAAAACCAATATAGATTAAATCTTCTTCTTCTTCTTTGCGTTCGTTCTTTACGACCAATTTTAATCACTCTTTGTGATATGTTTGATCTTTGCCAAGAACGTGTATACGTTGCACATTGGTTTGGTTATGTTATATTACGTTATGTTATGTAATCGACGTCATGGCACATTGGGCATTCCCATGCGTGCTCTGTCCTCCGTTGCAGCAGCCATCTCAAAATCTATTTGCTCACCGTACCCATGAGAAGTTGATTACTATATCTTCTCTCTCTACCACGAAGACGACACTGTCTGTCATTTGGTAGATCCCTAAACGCATAGATTTCTACGCGTTTAGGACACGTGCATCTGATTTCAGCCAAACCTCCTTAGTCGATTCTTACGACTTGAGTGGCAGGTAACAGTGGTTCTATTCTTTACACCCCAAATTTGGGCACGGGTAACCAATCGGGTGCAACATAGATGAAATCTTCTTTTTCTTCGAACGCTCCATATCGACCATTTGTTAACCACTTTGTATGGGATCTGAGCCACAGCCAACTCTATAATAGCCGTCCATCGCAAGCGATGATGACAACAATCTCAGACGTGTGCTGTTGCACCTCTCTGGTGTGTGCGGAGGTGACTGTAGAGTCCAATCCTAGAACAGAATCCCCGACCACAGGTGGGGCATACATGATCAAGGTTAGACATGTGCGTGTTGTGTGCTCTGTCTTTTCGCGCTGCTCGTTTTCTCTGTGACTCAACAATACGATGATTCTCAGCTATTCGGGTTCCTCTTTTGTTGTTACAGCGCCACATTTGGCGATCTTGCGCAAGGATTCCAAGCATGTATTGTCTATATCTATGCATTTCAGAGACACTTTAAGAGTGTCTTTAAAGCGTTTTTCTGTCCACCAGCTGAACGTCTGCCCCCTTCAAGTTCGCCATTCATCAACTGTTTTGGGATGCGTTTATCAGGCATTCGAGCAACGTGACCGACCCATCTCATTTGGGCCTTCTGCAACAGGGTGTTGACGCTTGGGATCTTTGCTCTTGTGATGACTTCGCTGTCTGGAATTTTGTCCTGCCAGTTTATTTTTAGTATTCTGCGTAGACAGCTTGTGTGGAAATGGTTTAATTTTCTTGCGTGTCTGCTATACACTGTCCATGTCTCGCTTGCCAATTAGGCACTGACAACTGACGGAAAAATCCCTGACCTAGTTTAAGTTGTGGGCTTGAAAATATATATATGTTTGATAGAATACTGCAAGCTTTTTTGAAATATAGATGTTTGATAGAGCACTGCAAGCTTTTTTGAAATATAGATGTTTGATAGAACACTGCAAGCTTTTTGCAATTTTACTCAATTCTGTGAGTCTATGGTTATTTATTGATGAAAAATATTCATAATATTGATATTCCTTATTGTTAAACTTAACTTGTTGCATAATATAACTTCGATTTAGCATTTTGTGTTGATTTTAAAATGAATTCGTCTTTATACAACAATACTGGAATGCGGGGTCACGTGGTATAGTTGTGATCTGATTTTTCCTAATTCTTACCTGAGTCCGCAGGCCCTTAAGTTTATAGTTGGCTCTGTCTGAAGCTAATAGCGAATGTGCGTTGTGCCAGTTATGCACCTACAAGTAGGTCAGCACATCCTTGTTGTTTCTTAAGTAGGAGATTAAAGTCTCTTTAAGACGATGCACGCTCCTTTCAACCTAAGACGAACCTTTTATTGGTTATATCAGAGTGTATAGACCAACAAACATGAACAATAAGAATTAACTCTTTCGGAGAATTCAAAGTATAGACTTTCATGAACCAGCACATCCTATTTCTGCGTTGCTTTTTATTTATAATAATAATAATTCCTCTCGTACCGTTATACGTTACATAGGGCATGCAAGTAATTTATCTATACCGCTCTATCCTGGGCAACTCGCTCAATCACATCGATGGAACTGAGACCGATATTTCTTGCCTCTCTCGGCAAAGTTCGTTTCAGGGTCTCCTTAGGTTCACCTCTCTTTTTTGAACCCTTTGCATCCCACTTCAATGCCTTCTTTGATATTCGTTGATAATTTCTCCTCAAGGTGTGCCCAACATATCTCCATCTTCTCTTTCTTATAACAGTTGTCACTAGTGGTTGACCAGACATGTCTCTGATTTCATCACTTCTCCTGAATTCGTTCCATTTTATATTCATTATTTTTCGCAGACATCTATTTTAAACGTTACACATTACTTTTGGTAGGACCCGGCCCCGTAGGCCGTTAATGACGAGCCGCCACTGGTGGAAAGTCATAAATATATATATGTAAGCTGTGACGTGTTTAATGTGGACGTGGTGGAGTAAAGGTGGAAGCGGATGAGTAGATTATTTTTCTTAATTATTTCCCTTTTCAAGAATTATTCCCCATTATAACTGTTATAGATATTTGTCCGTGAAGTCGTGTTTGCAAAAGGAGATCAATAGTTAGTGTAAATACGGAAATGTCTTGCAATCCAAGACGGAACGCCGAGATTTGAAACATAAAGATAAGTGTCGAACACGATAAATTAACCCGTTTACTCTGCCGAGCCGATATACTGCCGTGGTGTATATTTTAGAATGACGCAAAGCCAGTATGCTAACTTTTTTAATATGAAATGAAAATCAAGGCATATCCTTTACTGGACATCGAGAGCAACCATAGTAAACGAGTCGTTGATTTTCTAGGCACCGCTTATACGTTCAATAGTTTGCCATTGCTTTCTGAACAGTGGGGTCTATTTTACCGTTCGTAAAAAACCACGCGGACAAATCTGCTTTCAAAATTATGTATCGCGGTGTTCGAACTTAGGTTCTGATCGAGCTCACTACCGTTTAAGCTACAGACTCCCACCTACTTTATTGCCCACCTTTAATCTTAACTCCACAAGTTACATCCATTTCGTGATATAGCCGCACTCGTGTACTCGTCTATAACCCTCGCCTTCTCCTCGCATCTGGGAGCTCTCTCACTATCCAATAAATAATTAAACATACACATTTTATATATTTTTAAAAGGGAACAATCAAATATGAGAAAGAACATTGCGTCACAAAGTGAAATTGTGTCCCCTTACTATCAGATAACAGACTGTCACATGACGCACGGTTCAAGAATTATGTGTGCCTCTTCCTGTTATGTTATAAATTACGTCTGATGATGACAATGTCATTAAATCGGTTTTGTAAAAACAAATCCGTTGATTCCTCACGAATCCTGGTCGCCATATTAGATTATGTAATGTTTTTTGTAAATTAATAACATTTCTCCTTATTAAGCAATAATTATTTTTTTTCTTAAACTTTGCTCTTTCTTTTGGTTTGTTCTTCATTTGTTCCTCCTTGCTCACAGCTTTCTTTGCATATTTCATCATTCCTTCTCAATATTTTTCATTTTCTTCTTTCGGTTGAGGTCGTTACTGCTGTCCTCCATTGGCTCTCTGTAACTTCATTTACTGGGGTCGTTGTTATATCTGACTCTCAGTCGATGCTTCACAAGATCCAGAAGGGCAGGTTTCGGTATGAGTGGATGTCGTCTATAGAAGTTTCTAACCTCCAGCGGCTTACGTGGATATACTGTCCTGGGCATGCGGGTGTTTACGGTAATGAGAGAGCGGACAGGCTTGCATCAACAGCATCGATTGTTGGGGAGTTGAAGATGGATAAGTGGGATGTTCTTTGGTCTCTTCGCGACTGTCTTTTGGATGAGGACACTAAAATAGATGTTGAATCAATCCAGCAATCTAAGCAGTTTGGAGTTACCCGTTGTACAAGTAGAACTGGATGCCTGAGAGGCAGAGTGAGGAGTGTGTTTAATCAGCGAGCCACGGAACCATCAGTATGCATACTCTTCAGTATCTGTTGGGGAGACTGAGCACCTATAGGGATGTCCGGATTGCAATGGCGTCAGTTTAGTAACCAATAACCAATCATCTTCTTCTGCGTTCTCACTAGATCGAGATTTCGGATTCTCTAATAAAGACAGCCGTCTGTCTCAGATTGTCAGCCACGTCAAACAGTTTGTCTTTGACGCTGGTGTAAGTGGGCCACTTCTTTCTTCTCAGGTTTGTTGGCCACCTTCGTGATGGTCGGTCCGACCACAACCAACTTTAATATTGGGCCGCATAACTGAACGGGGAAACACTGACCTAGTTTGAGATAGTGGCTGGATTATATATATATATTTGATAGAACACTGCAAGCTTTGTTGCAATTTTACTCAATTCTGTGAGTCTATGGTTATTTATTGGTGAAAAATATTCATAATATTAATATTCCTTATTGTTAAACTTAACTTGTTGCATAATATAACCTTGATTTAGCATTTTGTGTTGATTTTAAAATGAATCCGTCTATATACAACAATACTGTAATGAGATGTCACGTGACGGTTGGGGTCTTATTTCCTAGACTTTTTACCTGAGTCCGTTGACCGTATGAGTTTATAGATGGCTGTGCTCCGACATTCTTACTGCGTGGCTAAATCTCAGAGACAGAGCGGTGACAGTACCATCCGTTACATCATTCCTCATTGTGACTGGTCGTTGCACCATGTTATGCGCCTTACGACCTTGTGCATCCGGTTTCTGCAAGCATTTGTTTCGGGTTAGCGTTCCTTAATATTTTCATCTTAATAAATGTACATATCCTTTTGAGTATAAGTATTATAAAAGTCTTCCGTGTATATATATATATATATATATATATATATATATGTATATATATATATATATATATATACAGTGGCACTAGTGATCATTTTGTTGGTGGGGCCAGACATTTTTCCGGATAAATCAGGGTTTTTTGGTTGCTATATTTTAATTTATAAAATAATAAATACATGTTGTACATTATTTTTGGTGGGCCCGCCCGACTGGCCCTAATGACGTGCCGCCACTGTATATATATATATATATATATATATATATATATATATATAGGGTGGCTCGTCATTAAAGGTCAGTAGGGCCAAGCCACCTGAGTAACGTGTACTTATTATTTCAGACATTATTTGTTTATAATTATTACTTTCAACAGGATACTGATTAGCTTTGAAAGTTGATATGTAGCGCTAAAATATCACACCCATTCTGAATTCTAAAATTCAACATATTTTTTCTCCAATTAGTATACACTCATTGTCATTATGGACCAGTAACAATAGGCCTACAAAACCAAAAAATAATTAACGTGTACTTATAAGTTTTTTAAATTTTGTTCGTAATTATTATTGTTAATTTGACACTGATTAGCTTTGAAAGTTGAATATTTAACACTAAAATATAAACATTATTATTTAAAAAAACTATTATATACGGTCGCAAATTCATCTTCTCTCTATAACGCTTGACATATATATCAGTGCACTATGTTTTATCGGGTCGTTCTATAATTCTCTACTGACTATGTAACATTGCGACTTCTGACCTTTGACCGCTACGTTTAATAATAATTGCCAAAACAATTTATGTCATTTTATTCACCGGTAGCTAAGTTCCTACGCGATCAACCAATTAACAGTTAAACGAAGACTCTTGATTAAATAGTACTTTGTATAAGTATCGATTGAATCACAAATTATATAGAAAATAGTAGAAAAGGATATGCATTAATAGAAATATGTAACTAACTATTATTATAATCGTTAACGGTAATCGTCCGTTTCGTATTCAATATACATAAGTCTTCTACAACGCACATTCGTTTGAGATTGACAAGCTGTGACCTACTTTTTAAGTTGTGGCTTACTCGAAATTCAAAATGAATCAAGTGGATTATTTATTACGAAATCCGTTTCCTTCGTTAAAGATAGAAGAAAAGCTTGAAATTAAACGACTAGGTGCACATCAGCCAAATAGCTTTGTATATGTGCAACAAGATGGCAAGAAAAAGAGGACTTTCAATAATAAGTGGTTTAGCACTTGAGCTTTTCAGTTCTTCGGCTCGGTGCCATGGACATCGTAACCCTTCGGTTTGGTGCCACAAACACCGTGAATCTGGGGAACCTGTGGTTTTTCTGCCATCCCGCGGAATTGATCCGCACACACAGAGGGCTAGTCACCCACAGTCCAACGCGCTACAAGCACGCTGGGCAGGCGGGCATTAAGATGGATTCAGGATGTAACTAATGATTTGAGCATAACCGCTGCAGAGGCGGAACATCTGGCCTATGAGAGAAAAAAATGCCTAAGGAATGTTAGGGTGGCACTGAGACGGTGTGATGGGATTAGGGACGGGGAACTCAGAGATTGAGAGCTAGGCGGATGCCAGTGGTGAGAGAGCTGGGGAAGAGACGTTGGCGATGGATATGACATATTGAGAAGAACGACCAGAAACATTGCAAGACAGGCACTGTTTTTGGAACCTGCAGGGAAACAGGAGTAGGGTAATTCCTAGACTTACCTGGAAAAGAGATCTCGAGGCTGATATTAATAATATAGTTAAGACATGGAAGGAATTGGAAGGGATGGCAGGAGAGAGGAAGAGTTGGAAGAATTTTGTTGAAGATCTATGCACCGTTAGGAGTTGAAAGGTGAAAAGGAAGAAGTTAGGGTGGCAAAGTTCTGTTCAGGACAAGCAACTTGATGATGATGATGATAATAACGCAGGGCATACTTTTGTGAAAGCAATTTATCTCTCATGCTGCCGCGCGGCTCGTGATGATAATGACGATGGTATTGGTATGTAGAGATATATTTAGATTCTCCTCTGATGCATGTGACACTATTGTCCTTGCTCCTTAACTTTGAAAGGAAGACTGCAGAAGACTAATGACCAGTTTCTCCAGTTTTCATCATTTCCTTTGTCAAATTGTACGGGATGAGTGAATCTGCAAACAGAACCGAATGAATAGCGATCTCAACCAATCAGAACTCATTAATTGTCCGGTTTCGGTCCGTTGAGTAAGTTTTCCGGTCTGAAGTAACACTAAATTAATTTAATAAAACCGTTGTTTGGCTGGTGAGTGAACCGAGAGATTGATAGAGTGGACCATGGCTTCTGATAACATATGCTGCCGGGGGCCACAGAGTGATGGTAATTGTGGGGGTTGAGTGGAGAGGTACTTCCTTCGTTAAGAACATAGTACGAAGTTGGAGGAAGGGGGGGGAGGGGAGGGTCTCTATGGCGTAGAGGCTAGGTCCACGGCTCTCGTTCCAACGAAACTCGGTTCCCTCCCTCCTGAAGCCATCGATATGTTTTTCCAGAGATTCCTGATCTCAGTGTAGGGAGATCGAGTTCCTAGTCCTATCGGAGATGGACTCCTTGGTATATCTTGGTAGCATACTGACACTAAATAGTGGCACAGAGGAAGATATAAAATCACGTCTAAGTAAGGCCAGAACCGCTTTTGCCAGAATGAAACCAGTATATGGGGTCAAAAGGCTCATGAGGTCATGGTGGTAACATGAGCCAGGGTTAGCGAGGGGCGCGCTAACCAAGACCCTGCCCCAACCTCCACGCGGTGACCCTGGAAACAGACTCTGGTTCCGGTCTGGCTAAGAGGGTCAGGGATCGGGGAGAGAAAACTACTGGTAGTGGTAGCAGTGCAATTACGGAAATACAATAAAGATACATACAAACAAAATGCACAAATCTCCTGACCGATGTCCAACAAGATATTGCCCAAGTCCCTGAACGCAAAGAAACAGCAACGAAACGTCTCTGACAATGATGAGAGGTGCATCCAGTGACCAAACGTATGCCCACGTAGGGCGAAGCTCGAATCCCTGAGGAGGGGGCAAACATTGCCAGCCCGTCGGCAAGAATAAATAAGACAGGACCGTAATGAAAAAAAGTCTACCCTCCTGTTGGTACGAGAGAAGATTGCAGCTGACCCCGCATCGGTAGCCTGGTGCAGATACATGTACTGGGCAAGGTTTGCCGAGCGCAAAAGAACAAGTTGCGTTTAGTGCATAACGAAACTACCCGCCCTGGGAAAACCGTGCAAGGTACTGTGCGATTAAAATTAACATCCCCGGAAGAACTGAGGTTGGTGATGCCTAACGGAACTGCCAGCCTTGGGACAACCGGGCAAGGTTCGATTGCAGTCGTAACTAACATCCCCGGAATAGCTGGGGCGGGTGATGGCGGCGAGCGCAAAATCCTCAGTTACGGTGATAGTGCCGACTGAAACGACCCTCTACATTGTTTGTACTCGGCCCCATGCCAGTGCTTCGAGGTTAATTGCAAATTGCCACGTACCAATGCGCGTCTAGAAAAGGCTGAGAATGTTCTTTCTCCGGATCAAACTCAAAAATGTACGGTAAAGCAAGGCCGACAATGCACGGATCAGACAGGAAGTTCGGGTCTGAACATTGGCGAAGGCCGAGACTTTACACGGTGTTTTATACGAGTAAAACGCCGTCCGAGGATAAGCTTACAAGCCCCGAGAAATATTTCTCAGTCAGAACGGGCATAAACAGCGTAACTCACTGTCCCGGCGTAGATCACAAAGCCCAAAAATACGGCAAAGCTGATCGAACCTAGGAAAGCTCACCCTAGTAAATCAAAAGCTGGCTGAAATCGAACACCCCACCGAAGGATAAGCAACTGAGCTCAAATAGGTGCTGAAGGCTGGTGCACGTACATCAGGTTCTGATGTTTGGCTGTTTATATATCACAATGAGAATGATTAAAACAGACCTAGAACGATCGAAGAGGAGGAGGAAACCAGTATGGAAGTCCAAAATCTACAATAGGACCACAAAGCTTGAACTCTATAAAAGCATTGTTTTGCCAGTTTTGCTCTACGGATCGTAGTGTTGGAGGATGACCAAAGGAGATACTAGCAGGCTGTCAGTTTTCCACCACTCTTGTCTTCGCAGAATCTTGGGAATCTTTTGGCCAGTAAAAATATCCAATAACCAACTACTCCAAGATACAAGACAAGAGGCAATGAATGACATACTCAAAAGAGAAGATGGAAATGGCTCGGACATGTTATGAGAATGAGACAAGAAATGCCTGCAAGGGTAGCCCTCACTTGGACACCAGAAGGAAAGAGAAAGAAAGGCAGACCACGGACAACATGGAGGCGCATGATGGAAGAGGAACTGGACACCGCATCTCTGACGTGGGGCTCTGCGCTGAAGGTTGCACGGGACAGGAGAGCATGGAGAAAGTCCTTTCTGAAGCCCCATGTGTCACTAGGCATGACGGGATTAAGTAAGTAAAGTAAGTTGTTTGACTGGTGAGTGAACCGAGAGATTGATAGAGCGGACTGTGGCTTCTGATAACATATGCTGCCGGGGGCCACAGAGTGATGGTAATTGTGGGGGTTGGGTGGGAGGGTACTTCCTTCGTTAAGAACATAGTATACGAAGTTGGAGGGGAGGGACTCTGTGGTGTAGAGGTTAGATCCACGTCTCTCGCTCCAAAGAAACTCGGTTCCCTTCCTCCTGAAGCCATCGATATATTTTTCCAGAGATTCCTGATCTCAGTGTAGGTGAGATCGAGTTCCTAGTCCTATCGGAGACGGACGATAAAATGTAGGCCCCGTCTTCAAGTTAAGCACATAAAAGAACCATTAATAATAATTCCTCTCGTACCGTTATACGTTACATAGGGCCTGCAAGTAATTTCTCCATACCGCTCTATCCTGGGCAACTCGCTCAATCTCCTCCATGGAACTGAGATCGATATTTCTTGCCTCTCTCAGCAAAGTTCGTTTCTGGGACTCCTTAGGTCGACCTCTCTTTCTTGAACCCTTTGCATCCCACTTCAATACTGCTTTGATATTCGTTGATCATTTCTCCTCAAGGTGTGTCCAACATATCTCCATCTTCTCTTTCTTATAACAGTTGTCACTAGTGGTTGACCAGATATGTCTCTGATTTCATCACTTCTTCTGAATTCGTTTCATTTTATATTCATTATTTTTCGCAGACATCTATTTTCAAATGCATTCAACTTGCTTTCTATATCTTTAGTCATTTTCCAACTCTCGCTGGCATATGTTAGGATTGATACAACACTTGAATTGAAAATTCGTAATTTAGTTTTAATACTATATAACTTGCAGTTCCATATTTTATTTAGACTTAATTTTATTTAAAAGAACCATTGGCAGTTCAAAAATTGAGAAGAACCGGGAAGAAACTGTCCGTGCAAAATTCTTTAGAAAGATTAAATTATAAATTTGTACAAAAATGTTTTCATTATCTTCTGAGTTACATCCTGGATTCTCGCCTGTGCTATGGAGTTCGTGTACTGCCGCTGAGATCTTCCTATGTAAGAAAGAGATCGGATCGCACATGGTTACTCACTGACAAAATAAATCTGGCCAGCAATGGCGGAATGCGGGAGGGTCAGAGTCATAACTGTTTGATTCTGGACAAAACACGTAATCACAAAGTACTGTAGTTTTACAAATTACAGAAACAATGACAAAATACAGCAACGTTTCGACCAACAAGGCCTTTATCAAGCAAACGAACAACAGGAGTGACAAATTTAAAAAAACAAATGGACGACCAAAAACAAACGTTTCTAATGAAAATCTGGAAATAAAAACGAAAATCTGGGAATAAAAACGAATAACGCAATAAATGTAACACAAAAACACACATAAAAACTAGAAATAGAACGGAAGAGAAACAATGAAAAATCTAGTAAATATATAGCTTGAATACATGCAACATACACCCATATAGATTACAAGGCATGGGAAGAGAAAGTACTAAGAAGCATAGGCGTACGTTGAGCCCACTTGGTCGCAAGGTACCATACAAAGAAATCAACCGATTCTCCAAAGCAAATCGACTGCGATCATCCGAGGAACACGATCGGATGGCTGTGACCTGGACAGTACTTTGTGATTACGTGTTTTGCCAATCAAATAGTTTTACTGCAGTCTCATCTGTTTTGTGAATATTTGATTCTGGACACGACTTTGCTAGCGCATTCCCGCCATGTTTGATCGGGTATTTTCCGGTTTCGTTTGCCGAGCTACTGAATTAGTGATTGAACAACGCTGTGAGCTATGAATGTTACAAGGAATGCTTTTTTGCTGTGTCAACCGTGCGTTTGTTGTTTGTATTCAGAAAATGGCGGACAGCGGTTATAACGAACCGACTCCATCTGCCGTATTCAGTGATATTGCGGGTGCAGAAAACTGGATTTTGTTGTGATTAATGTTCCCTTCGACATGAACAGTTTGTTTTGACACTTTATAGCGGCGGCCATATGCATTTATGCGGTGCAGGTTGTTTTTTGTGGCGGTACACGGCTGTTTCATTCTGGAACTAATTCACACAGGAAACATTTAACAGTTGTTAGCATTTCGTATGATTTTTGTTGGCACAGAAACGGAGTAATTATGTGGTGACCTGTTGCAGTGAAGTTGGAAACATACATATGAACTATGAACTACTCACTGAAGTGCAATGATGATGTTCCTATCAATCAATCAAACAATCACTCAATCAATCAATCAATCATACTTAGATGAAGAAGGACAAGTCACATCAAAGAACGGAGCGAGGAATATGTGTAACCAAAGAGCCATAGGAACTATCCGCATGCACGACGTACTTCTTCTTCACCCTTCGTCCCTAGCCTTTTAGATTCTACGGACGTATATATACGTTTTTCCCATTCACTGCTAAAGACGCATTAACACGTCTGTTATTATACCTCCTCTGTGGGCTAAAGACGTGTTAACACGTTATACATTGCTACTGTCACTGCTATAGGTATACATTCACGTTTGTGACCTAGAAACAAAGAGTAGCTATTTTTAGCTAAGCCTTCGGAAAGTATGGAGCAGCAAAAGGACTAGGGAGGCATATGTCTGCAACTAAAGCCTTCCAAGCCTCTGCCTATCCGATGCCATCTTTTCCAGATCTCTCCACTCTCTTCTCATTTTCTTGCATTTAATCTCCCACTCCCGTCTCCAATTCCCGTCTCCATGTGTTTCTGGGTCCTCCCTTATCTCTATTGCCCTGGGGGTTCCATCGGAAAACCTGTCTCGTAATGATGTTAGTAGATTTCCTCAGCGTGTGTCCTATTTGAACGACGTACGCCATCTTGCTAAAAGAAACCAAATTTGTTATATACAGGGTGTTCAACATAAAAGTAACCCAATTTACAGGCTTTTATTAGTCAATTGGGCTACTTTTATCTTGAACACCCTGTATTTTTCCATTATCCAATATTGAACATAACATTTATCATAAATCGTAATTCTTATATCATGCCAACGATTCCTGTGACTAACCAACCATGTCGTTTTGTATGTCAAGTGTGAAATAATATAGTGATTACAGTTTCCAAAAATGTGGAATCAATTACTTCCCTTGCGTGTGAGGGGAGATAAATTCGTTTTCATTACAAAATTGTTTCCCTTACCGTATTAAATTTCTCAATAATTTCTTATGTTATTTTCCGAATTTCTCACGCTCATATTTATGATGGACGCTTATGACAAAATATCATGTTCTATAAGTAATGGAATATATTTATATATTCTTTTTCTTCTGCGTTCTCACTAGATTGGGTTTCGGATTCTCTAATAAAGGCAGCCGTCTGTCTCCGATTATCAGCCACGCCATACAGTTTGTCTTCTGTGTTCTCACTAGAATGGGATTTCGGATTCTCTAATAAAGGCAGCCGTCTGCCTCAGATTATCAGCCACGTCATACAGTTTGTCTTCTGCGTTCTCAGTAGATTGGGATTTCGGATTCTCTAATAAAGGCAGCCGTCTGCCTCAGAATATCAGCCACGCCATACAGTTTGTCTTCTGCGTTCTCACTAGATTGGGATTTCAGATTCTCTATTAAAGACAGCCGTCTGCCTCAGAATATCAGCCACGCCATACAGTTTGTCTTCTGCGTTCTCACTAGATTGGGATTTCGGATTCTCTAATAAAGGCAGCCGTCTGCCTCAGATTATCAGCCACGTCATACAGTTTGTCTTCTGCGTTCTCACTAGATTGGGATTTCAGATTCTCTAATAAAGGCAGCCGTCTGCCTCAGAATATCAGCCACGCCATACAGTTTGTCTTCTGCGTTCTCACTAGATTGGGATTTCAGATTCTCTATTAAAGACAGCCGTCTGCCTCAGAATATCAGCCACGCCATACAGTTTGTCTTCTGCGTTCTCACTAGATTGGGATTTCGGATTCTCTAATAAAGGCAGCCGTCTGCCTCAGATTATCAGCCACGTCATACAGTTTGTCTTCTGCGTTCTCACTAGATTGGGATTTCAGATTCTCTAATAAAGGCAGCCGTCTGCCTCAGAATATCAGCCACGCCATACAGTTTGTCTTCTGCGTTCTCACTAGATTGGGATTTCAGATTCTCTATTAAAGACAGCCGTCTGCCTCAGAATATCAGCCACGCCATACAGTTTGTCTTCTGCGTTCTCACTAGATTGGGATTTCAGATTCTCTATTAAAGACAGCCGTCTGCCTCAGAATATCAGCCACGCCATACAGTTTGTCTTCTGCGTTCTCACTAGATTGGGATTTCAGATTCTCTATTAAAGACAGCCGTCTGCCTCAGAATATCAGCCACGCCATACAGTTTGTCTTCTGCGTTCTCACTAGATTGGGATTTCAGATTCTCTATTAAAGACAGCCGTCTGCCTCAGAATATCAGCCACGCCATACAGTTTGTCTTCTGCGTTCTCACTAGATTGGGATTTCAGATTCTCTATTAAAGACAGCCGTCTGCCTCAGAATATCAGCCACGCCATACAGTTTGTCTTCTGCGTTCTCACTAGATTGGGATTTCAGATTCTCTATTAAAGACAGCCGTCTGCCTCAGAATATCAGCCACGCCATACAGTTTGTCTTCTGCGTTCTCACTAGATTGGGATTTCAGATTCTCTATTAAAGACAGCCGTCTGCCTCAGAATATCAGCCACGCCATACAGTTTGTCTTCTGCGTTCTCACTAGATTGGGATTTCAGATTCTCTATTAAAGGCAGCCGTCTGCCTCAGAATATCAGCCACGCCATACAGTTTGTCTTGTACGCTAGTGTAAGTGGGCCACTTCTTTCTTCTCAAGTCTGCACACTGGGGCAGTTCTGTAGGATATAATTCCTATGATTTCTGCTTCCCCGTTTGTACCGACCTCTTCCCACAGTAAGTTTTGGCCACCCTCGTGATGATAGGTCTGACATTCTTACTGCATGGCTAAATCTCCGAGGCAGATCGGCGACCGTAGAATCCGTTATCCCATTCCTCATTGTGAGGGTCGTTGCACCATGTTATGCGCCTTACGTCATTGTACATCCGTTTTCTGCAAGCATTTACTTCCTTATCGTTCATTCTTCACGGCCCAATTTGATCATTCTTATTGTGATGTATAATTGGTCCACTGGCAAGAACGCAGTGATCTACGTCGGGACGATTGTGCGCCCATGGTGACTAGGCCCGCCCGTCCGGTTTCAGCCAGCTTTTGATTTACTAGGTGAACTTTCCCTAGGGTACGATCCTTACGGCCGACTAGATCGGCCCGGATCTACGCCTTTACGATCAGCTTTTGCCGTATATTTGGGCTTTGTGATCTACGCCAGGACAGTGAGTTACGCTGTTTTGCCCGTTCTGACTGAGAAATATTTCTCGGGGCTTGTCACCTTGTCCTCGGACGGCGTCTTACTCGTATAAAACACCGTGTAAAGTATAGGCCTTCGCCAATGTTCGGACCCGGACTTCCTGTCTGATCCGTACATTGTCGTCCTTGCTTTACCGTACATTTTTGAGTTTGGTCCGGAGAAGGAACATTCTCAGCCTTTTCTAGACGCGCGTTGGTACATGGCAATTTGCAATTAACCTCGAAAGGCACCGGCATGGGGCCTAGTACAAACAATGTAGAGGGTTGTTTCAGTCGGCGCTATCAACGCAACTGAGGATTTTGCGCTCACCATCATCACCCGCTCCAGTTATTCCGGGGATGTTAGTTACGGCTGCAATCGAACCTTGCCCGGTTGCCCCAAGGCTGGCAGTTCCGTTAGGCATCACCAACCTCAGTTCTTCCAGGGATGTTAATTTTTATCGCACAGTACCTTGCACGGTTTTCCCAGGGCGGGTAGTTTCGTTATGCACTAAACGCAACTTGTTCTTTTGCACACGGCAAACCTTGCCCAGTGCATGTATCTGCACCAGGCCACCGATGCGGAGTCAGCTGCAATTTTCTCTCGTACCAACACGAGGGTAGACTTTTATCCATTACGGTCCTGTCTTATTTATTCTTGCCGACGGGCTGGCAATGTTTGCCCCTCCTCAGGGCTTCGAGCTTCGCCCTATGTGGGCACACGTTTCGTTACTGGATGCACCTCTCATCCATGTCAGAGACGTTTTGTTGCTGTTTCTTTACGTTTAGGAACTTGGGCAATATCTTGTTGGACATCGGTCAGGAGATCTGTGCATTTTGTCAGTATGGATCTGTTTTGCATTTCCGTACTTGCACTGCTACCACTACCAGTAGTTCTCCCGATCCCTGCCCCTCTTAGCCAGACCGGAACCAGAGTCTGTTTCCAGGGTCACCGCGTGGAGGTTGGGGCAGGGTCTTGGTTAGCGCGCCCCCCTCGCTAACCCTGGCTCATGTTACCACCATGACCTCATGAGCCTTTGACCCTGAAAGCATTTGTTTCGGGTTATCATTCCCTAGCGGACACGTGCATCCAATTTCAGACAAACCTCCTTAGACGCCTCTTACGACATGCGTGGCAGATAATATTGGTTGTATTCTTTACACCCCAAATTTGGACCCCGGTAACCACTCTGGCGATATATGTATATTATATTATTTCTTTCTTGTACCGTTATGCGTTACATAGGGCCTGCAAGCAATTTCTCCATACCGCTCTATCCTGGGTAACTCGCTAAATCTCCTCCATGGAACTGAGACCGATATTTCTTGCCTCTCTCAGCAAAGTTCGTTTCAGGGTCTCCTGAGGTCATCCTCTCTTTCTTGAACCCTTTGCATCCCACTTCAATGCCTGCTTTGATATTCGTTGATCATTTCTCCTCAAGGTGTGCCCAACATATCTCCATCTTCTCTTTCTTATAACAGTTGTCACTAGTGGTTGACCAGACATGTCTCTGATTTCATCACTTCTCCTGAATTCATTCCATTTTATATTCATTATTTTTCGCAGACATCTATTTTCAAATGCATTCAACTTGCTTTCTATATCTTTAGTCATTTTCCAACTCTCGCTGGCATATGTTAGGATTGATACAACATTTGAATTGAAAATTCGTAATTTAGTTTTAATACTATATAACTTGCAATTCCATATTTTATTTAGACTTTTAAAAGCTGATGTTGCTTTGCCAATTTGTATCATAATTTATTTTTAACATTTCCTGTGCAATCAAAATTGCTACCTAAATAGGTAAACTGCTCTGTTATTTTTATCATTTTAGATTCCAGTGTGATATCTGCATTATATTTGTTTTTTCATAGCTTATCTGCAGTCCAACTTTTGATGCTATAGATGACAAGTTGTCTGTTTTTCTTTGCATATTTTGGTTGTTTCTACTTAACAAGGCAATATCATCTGCAAAATCCAAATCTTCTAGCTGACTATTTTCTACCCAAACGATGCCAGTTTCGCCCCTGCAATATTTTCGCATCACCCACATATATAACGCCCGAGTGGTTACCGGGGCCCAAATTTAGGATGTAAAGAATAGAACCACTGTTACCTGCCGCGAATGTCGTAAGAGGCGTCTAAGGAGGTTTGTCTGAAATCGGATGCACATGTCCGCTAGGGAATGATAACCCGAAACAAATGCTTGCAGAAAACGAATGCACCAGGCCGTAAGGCGCATAACATGGTGCAACGACCCTTCACAACGAGAAATAGGATAACGGATTCTACGGTCGTCAATCTGCCTCTGAGATTTAGCCACGCAGTAAGAATGTCAGACCTACTATCACGAGGGTGGCCAAAACAGGGAAGCAGAAATCATAGGAATTATATTCTACAGAACTCCCCCCAGTATGCAGTCTTGAGAAGAAAGAAGTGGCCCACTTACACCAGCGTCCAAGACAAACTGTATGGCGTGGCTGATAATCTGGGGCAGACGGCTGCCTTTATTAGAGAATCCGAAATCCCAATCTCTCTCTCTCTCTTGCGATCACCTGCCCAGACCGATGTACCAGATCTCCACATAAATTCTATTCATGTGGAAATCTGATTCATGCAGAATTAGCATTGGTGTGGTTTACGTCACATCTTTAGCATCATTTGGAGCTCTGGTGCTTTTCCTTCAGCGATGTGTCCGGTTTCAGCCAGCGTTTACTCGGTTCGCTCTCCGTTCTGTAGCCATCTAGTGTTTTTACGGTGTGGGGTAGCTAGCCCCATCCCAACCTCATTAGTCGCCTCTTACAACATGCGTGGCAGGTAACAGTGGTTCTGTTCTTTACACCCCAATTTGAGCCCCGGTAACCACTCGTGCGGAAATCCCAATCGAGTGAGGACGGATAAGAAGGAAGAAGAAGAAAAGAAATATAGACCGTCACTATCTCATAAGCCACAGACGCCACCAGCATTTGGTCTACAAAGAGTTAATATGCTCTAGTCCTAGTGTTGTTTCTACCAAGTTTCTAATAGTCTCATTTACCCAGAATAAATGCAGAATTTCTTTGTCCTCTGTTCTCTGTCCTCCATCTCTCTACTCACCATCTCTCTACTCACCATCTATCTACTCACCATCTCTCTACTCACCATCTATCTACTCACCATCTATCTACTCACCATCTCTCTACTCACCATCTCTCTACTCACCATCTATCTACTCACCATCTATCTATCCACCATCTATCTACTCACCATCTATCTACTCACCATCTATCTATCCACCATCTATCTACTCACCATCTATCTACTCACCATCTATCTATCCACCATCTATCTACTCACCATTTATCTACTCACCATCTATCTATCCACCATCTATCTATCCACCATCTATCTATCCACCATCTATCTATCCACCATCTATCTACTCACCATCTATCTATCCACCATCTATCTACTCACCATCTATCTATCCACCATCTATCTATCCACCATCTATCTATCCACCATCTATCTACTCACCATCTATCTATCCACCATCTATCTACTCACCATCTATCTATCCACCATCTATCTATCCACCATCTCTCTACTCACCATCTCTCTACTCACCATCTATCTACTCACCATCTATCTATCCACCATCTATCTATCCACCATCTATCTATCCACCATCTATCTATCCACCATCTATCTATCCACCATCTATCTACCCTCTTATCTCTGCGTTTCATTCTCTGTCCTCTTCCTCTTCTTCTTCTTTATCTTCCTCTACATCAGAGTTTCCCAAAGTGGGTGGTACCGCCCCCCAGTGGGCGCTGAAGCGTTCTAGGGGGGGGGCGATAGTGGGTCAGAAAATTCTGGGGTGTTCAGGCGATTAGGGTCGGTGGCTCCTCAAAGAAGAAATTAATAATAAATATTTTAAAATAAAATATTTTCGTGATTTTGTGATTGAATAATCATTTTAAATTTGAATTCTGCATTTTAATTCATCTTATGTCCATCGTATACGATCCATTTTTTCATCAATTTTCTATTTCATGTATATAATTATTTAAAAAGTAACCATGTATGACAGAAATATATATCAATTTTCTATGTCAAAGAAAAATAGAGCATGTTTATATGTTTGGGTGGGGAGGAGGGGGCGTTGGCAAACTGTAATAATGTAGAGAAGAGCGCTATAAAGTTTATGATGTGCAAAGTGGTCTACATAAAAACATAAACAACGTCAATAATACAGAAATCTAGCTTTCTATTACTCAATTCTACCGTATTCAAAACCTTTCTCTTAAGGAAAACCAATCTGCTTGACTTGCTCACACTCCTTCCGACTTCCATCTCTCGCTTTCACCCACACACACACTCTCTCTCTCTCTCTCTCTCTCTCTCTCTTCTATCTTTCCCGATTTGATTTTATTTCTTTCTCTCCCACCATCTATTTGTTTCTTTTCTCTCGCTGTCTCTCTGTCCCCTGTACACTATTTCCTATATTCCTCTCTCTCTCTTTCTCGTTCTCTCCCTCTGTCTCTTTTTCCTTTTTTCGTCTCTCTCTGTCTCATGTGCCACATTTTCTATCTGCTTCTCCATCTTTCTCTCTTTCCTTCTTTCTCTTCCTACCTTCGCCACCATTCTCGTTACTTCTCTCTTTCCCCTCTCTCTCCTCTCTTTCTTCTCACACTCCCTGTCTCTCTCCTTGTTTCTATCACTTTTACTATCTGTCTGTCTCCCTCTGGTTTCTTTTTTATCTTTCTCATTCCGTCTTCCTCTCTCTATTTCTCTCACTACCTCTCTCTCTCCCTTCATATTTCTCTCATCTCCCTTTCTCTCTGCTCTCCTTTCCCTCCCTCTTTCACTCTGATTATCTCTCCCTCTTTCTCCCCTCTTTCTCTCCCTCTTTCTCCCTCTTTCTCTCCAATATCTATCTTAAACCCTCTCTCTCACTCTTTCTCCACCTGCTCCTCTCTAATTTGCCCTTTATTTTTACCTCTCCTTGTCTCTTCCTCTTCCCGTCTTTCTCTTCCTGCCTCTTTCTCCTCCTCCTTGTCTTGCTCCTTCCCTCGTTTCACCTCCCTCTCTTTATTTACTTCACCTCATTTCAATAACGCACGAATCCAATATTCCGTTATTCATTCCCTAAACTCGCAATCTGCCCAAAAGCACAACCCCCTCATATCCTCCCTACCTCCCTCCCTCTACCACACCCTCCCTCCTCTACCTCCCTCCCCTCATCTATAAATCAAATACACAAATCTAATATTCAATTACTCCGTAAATCACAACTTTCTCTCAATCGCAACCAACCTCTCTCCTTCCTTTCCTCCTCACAAACAACATTTTAAAATGCAGCGCAACCTCTTGAGACTCCCTCAATCAAACGGTAAAAAAAGAAGCTGCCACCACTCCAACAGTCCCCTTATAAGGGTGGTCCCTCCTCATGAATCTTGAACGACTTCAAAAACGTTAACTGTCCTTTCTGGTGTTTTCTCAAAATTCAAAGTAAGCGATTTTGATGCGGTGCTGCGGGGGTCATATCTTTTTCTTACTCCAACTTTTTCAGACATTGACTTGTATACTTTTTAAGTAGTTAGTGGTCATCCGGAGTCCAGTTACATCTCCATATAGCTTGTCTTGGACTGACATCGACTTGTATACTTTTAAAGTAGTTAGTGGTCATCCGGAGTCCAGTTACATCTCCATATAGCTTGTCTTGGACTGACATCGATTTGTATACTTTTAAGTAGTTAGTGGTCAACTGGAGTCTGTGTACATCTCCGTATAGCTTGTCTTGGACTGACATCGATTTGTACACTTCTAAAGTAGTTAGTGGTCAACTGGAGTCTGCGTACATCTCCGTATAGCTTGTCTTGGACTGATATGGGGGTTGACCATGTGTTTTCTCTCTGTTCACTGTATGTTGGACATTCTTGCAGTATGTGTGTCTCTGTCATCTTGCTGGTGCCGCATGTTCATATGTCAGATGGGCCTATTTTATACTTGTTAAACAGATGGTACCTCAGACTATTGTTCCCTGTTCGTAGATGAAAAATGACAACCTGCTCCTCTCTACTTAGTTGGTGGTATAAAAGTAAAAAGTAAAGGAACCCTTTCATACCTCGTGGTATATAGGGCAATACAGTGTTAGGCCTGTATTTTCATTGACCGTCGGTACACGATGGATGATGTGGTCAGCATCACGCCGGCCGCCTTTACTTTCCCAGAACAAGTCTGGTACCCAGTTGAGGCTGGGTCGACCTGAGAGCCGTCGCGGTCGGGAAAAATTCCACGCGCATTGCGGAGCTGAACCCAGACCACCAGCCTTGAGAAGCGAGTTCACTAACAACTACGCTACAGCGGCTCTCTAGTTGGTGGTATGCATCATCCTTTTCATGCCCTGGGTCATCTCTCATCCATTGTTTCCTCTTCTTCTTCTTCGACCGTTCCGTATCAACCACTTGTTAACCACTCTGTGTGATTTCTATGTGGCCTGATCCTAAGACCAATTATACGTTGTGCCAGTTATGCGCCTACAAGTAAGCCAGCACATCAGATTTCTGCGATGCTTTTTATTTATTAACGTAACTTCCCTAGGCCCCTACATCAGTCGACTCTTACGACATACCTTGTAGGTCGCAGTGGTACTATTCTTTTGCAACTTGTAGACTCCGGCACCACATGGGCGTCCCACTAACCAAAGTAATGCTGTTTCAATTATTTACGGCGCCTGTTTTTGGAGTTCTCACTTCTCATAATTTAAAGATTTTTATTATTTTAGGATGCGAAGAATAAATAATATTATTAATTAGCTTTAGTGAAATGAAATACCCATTGGTTATTGGCAGTGGCGGCTCGTGATCATTTTTGTTGGTGGGGCCAGACACAAATTTTCGGGAAAAGCATGATTTTGAGTTAGGTTATATTTTAGTATTTTCTATTATTTGTCTATTCTGGGAAGTTATCCTCCCCCCAAACAGGTATCGAAGAGTATGAATACTGATGGTTCCCGTGGATCGCTGGTTAAACACAAACCAGTCGTTTTGTGGACTCCTTGGTTTGCCGCCCGTCAAATTTTGAGTAAGGTTGCTCCGCTAGACTTTGATTGTCCCCAATCAAACTACAAGGCAACAGTAGTTCCCTGCGAGTGGAAACGCGCAGTGGCTTTACCTCTGCTGATCTTTCCAGTTGCTTTGCACACTCGGGTGGTCGCACACCCTCTTGTCTGCCGCATCTGCCATGTTTGCCGCTGCCGTGCCTGCCCTTGCCGCTGACGTGCCTGCCGCTGTCGTGCCTGCCGTGCCTGGCTTTTCTGGAGCGTGCACGCTCTGCCCTGGTGCCTACCTCACCATTTCCGTAAATTCCTGCTGTGCTCACATTTGCCTAGGCCGTCCGTGTGGACTCGCGTGCAGCTCAGCTCGACTCCCAGCATACTCAATCTGCTCAAGAGAGAGGGCTCAAGAGAGAGCATGAACGGGCTCCGAATTTCGCCCCTCGTGGGTCAACATCTCCTCGATGACTTATAATCGTGCCCCCATCCCTGAGATAGGACTCCGAGTTTCGGACTATGTGGTCCCTCGTGCAGTTCAACTCGACTCAGTTCGACTCTAGTTCAGCTCCGAGTTTCGCCACACGCGGTTCCACGTTTATCCTTCCAGCTGTTCCCATCGACCGGGAGAGGCTAGCATTTATAGCCACTCTGGGAGTTCGCTCGTCTGTGTTGCGAGCGGATCCCATCTAGCATGACTACCATTGCATCTCTACTTGCCCCAGAGTAGCTCTCCCACGGCACCTGCCCTCTTAGCCAGACCGGAACTACCGTCTGTTACCAGGGTCACTGCGTGGAGGTGGGGACAGGAGATTAGTGACAGCTCACTAATCTGGCGCGCCGTTGTTTTCTTGCGCCTTTGACCCAGGATCGATTCAATATCTATTTTAGTGTCTTCATAAAACAAACTGTCGTGAAGAAATCGAAGAACATCCCCCTTATCTATCTTCAACTCCCCATTGTATCTGACTTTCAGTCGATGCTTCACAAGATCCAGAAGGGCAGGTTTCGGTATGAGTGGATGTCGTCTATAGAAGTTTCTAACCTCCAGCGGCTTACGTGGATATACTGTCCTGGGCATGCGGGTGTTTACGGTAATGAGAGAGAGGACAGGCTTGCATCAACAGCATCGATTGTTGGGGAGTTGAAGATGGATAAGGGGGATATTCTTCGGTCTCTTCGCGACTCTCTGTTGGATGAGGACACTAAAATCGATGTTGAATCGATCAAGCGATTTAAGCAGTTTGGAGTTACCCGTTGTTCAAGTCGAACTGGATGCCTGAGAGGCAGAGTGAGAGGTGTGTTTAATTGGCGAGCCACAGGAACCATCAGTATGCATGCTCTTCGATATCTGTTGGGGAGACTGAGCACCTATGGGTCTGCCCGGAGTGCAATGACGTCAGTTTAGTAACCAATAACAAATAACCAACTACCCAACAATCGATGCTGTCGATTCAAGCCTATCAGGTCTCTCATTACCGTAAACAACCGCATGCCTAGGACAGTATAGCCACGTAAGTCTCTGGAGGTTAGAAACTTCTATAGACGACATCCACTCATACCAAAACCTGCCCTTCTGGATCTTGTACATTATCGACTTTATCAGTGAGAGATAGAACACACCAACACAGTGAGAGATAGAACAGAACAACACAGGGAGAGATAGAACACACCAACAACCCGTATCAAATATTATAAGGAAACGAAGGTGGAAATATTTAGATCATGTTCTTAGATCAGAGTAATCATTGAAGAGTTCGTAGAATTTCAATCGAATTTAATCATCAACTTTGTTGATTTTCAGAAAGCGTTTGACAGTATTCACCGTCCTACGCTTTGGAAACTACTCACTATGGTTTCCCTACTAAATTCATCAACATCATAAAATCCTTCTACAGTGAATCGCGCTGCAGTGTAAGAACAGATTTCGGTAACTCTGACTGGTTCCCAGTGGAAACAAGGCTGCGTCTTATCGCCAATGCTCTTTGGAATAGCAATTGACTGGGTCATGCGAAATGCACCAATAACGCAAATATGGGCATCAAGTGAGTTGATACAATTTTAGAAGACCTTGATTTCTACAATAAATCGCCCTTTTGAGTTCATCACATCAAGATATTCAAATGAAAACAAACCTTCTCCAAAATATCTCAGGACAAATTGGTCTCCAAATAAACACCACAAAAACAAAAATTGTTGACCTTACCAGCAGTCCAGAAAATATTCAACTAAAAACTACACTCTTGAAAAAGTCAAAAGTTTTACATACCTAGGGAGTATGATGTCATCTACGGGGATACAGCGCCAGAAATTCCACACAGAATCGCATTGGCATCAAGTGCTTTTAACAAATTGTCAAATATATGGAAGTCCAATTCACTCAGCAAGCACTTAAAATTAAAGATCTTTAACTCTTGTGTGATTCCAGTATTAACTTATGGATGCGAGAGTTGGAAAGCAACAAAAGCTCTAGAAAGAAAATTAGATAACTTTGAGAATAAATGTCTTAGAAGAATATTGAACCTCAAATGGTCAGATTTCAGACCCAATACACAAATAAGACAAGAGACCAAGCAAGAAAATGTATCAAATTTTATAAGAAAGCGCCGCTGGAACTACATCGGCCACACACTTAGAATAGATGAGAGAAGACTCCCTACCAATCCCTCATATGGACACCAGAGGGAAAAAGAAAACGAGGAAGACCAAGAGAGACTCTGCGTAGAACCATCATCAGAGAAGGCTCAACGATGGGCCTGGTAAACATTAAAGACCTAAAACAAATAGCAACGAACCGCGAGACATGGAGAGCTATGACCTCTGCCCTATGCGCCGCCCACAGGCCCAAGAGGAAAGACTAACTAACTTAGATCAGACGAAAAGAGACTAAATCGACAAGTCCTTATGTGGTCACCAGTTGGGAAAAGAAAACGTGGAAGACCTAAGACCACTCACTCTTCGAAGAACCATCCAACAAGAAAGTAAACTATTGGGATGTAAAACCATACAAGATCTCCAACTGCTAGCAAAGAACCGCATTACATGGAGATCTCTTCTTCTTCTTCTTCTTCTGCGATCAACTTTTGCTATGCGACTACTCCGGTATGTGTCATAAACAGGACGGTGCGCTTGAGGTCTTCACCGGTTCCCCATAGTTTGCCTTGTAGTGTTGTTTCTGTTGGCCAGATCTCCAATCTCTCATTACTCAGATTAGGGCAGTCTTGCAGGATGTGCTCTGGGGACTGCTTTGGTGCTCCACAGGTGCAGGCTGTCGAGTCCCTGAGACCCATTATGTGGAGGTGTGCTCTGAGACTGCAGTGTCCCGTTCTAAGTCTGAAGACTGTGGTCTGTGTTTTTCTGTTTAGTGTATTTATACTGTCGTGCTCTGGGTTGTATCCTCCATTTGTTTTTCTCCAGATCATTTTCCTGGATTGTTTCAGGAGAGTCTTTGCTTCTGTAAAACTTTGTGTTGGGTGGTGTTGTGTTAGGCTCCCACCAGCCCTTGCGAGTTTGTCAGCCTTTTCGTTTCCTGGTATGCCACAGTGAGTTGGTATCCACTGTAAGACCAGTTCGGATTTTTTGACAAGCTGATATTTTGCCGTATGTCCTGAATGAGCGTGTCTTGTCTGGGACATGAGATAGCCTGGAGAACGGATCTTGAATCGCTAACATGGAGATCTAAAACATCTGCCCTATGTGCTGCCTTTGACACGAAAGGAACTAACTAACTAAAGCATCGACTGAGAGTCAGATACAACAACGGCCCCAGTAAATTTTTTTTTTTTTTTTCAGATCCAGAAGCACTTGAGCTTATTAGCTCTTCGGCTCGGTGCCATGGACATCGTAACCCTTCGGTTCGGTGCCACGAACACCGTAAATCTGGGGAATCTGTGGCTTTTTCTGCCATCCCGCGGAATTGAACCCGCACACACAGAGGGATAGTCACCCGTAGTCCAACGCGCTACGAACACGCTGGGCAGACGGGCGCCCCAGTAAATAAAGTCCCAGAGAGCCAATGGAGGGCAGCAGTAACGGCCTCAACCTTCATCCTCAAAATAGCATTACAAAAAACAGCGTTACAAAAAAACAACAGCAGTACAAAAAAAACAACAGCAGTACAAAAAACAACAGCAGTACAAAATTACAACAGCAGTACAAAAAAAACAACAGCAGTACAAAATTACAACAGCAGTACAAAAAAAACAACAGCAGTACAAAAAACAACAGCAGTACAAAAACAGCGTTACAAAAACAACAGCAGTACACAAAACAGCGTTACAAAAACAACAGCAGTACAAAAACAACAGCAGTACAAAAAAACAACAGCAGTACAAAAAACAACAGCAGTACAAAAAACAACAGCAGTACAAAAAAACAACAGCAGTACAAAAAAAAACAACAGCAGTACAAAAACAACAGCAGTACAAAAACAACAGCAGTACAAAAACAACAGCAGTACAAAAACAACAGCAGTACAAAAACAACAGCAGTACAAAAACAACAGCAGTACAAAAAAACAACAGCAGTACAAAAAAACAACAGCAGTACAAAAAAACAACAGCAGTACAAAAAAACAACAGCAGTACAAAAAAAACAACAGCAGTACAAAAAACAACAGCAGTACAAAAAAACAACAGCAGTACAAAAAATCAACAGCAGTACAAAAAAACAACAGCAGTACAAAAAAACAACAGCAGTACAAAAAACAACAGCAGTACAAAAAAAAACAACAGCAGTACACAAAAACAACAGCAGTACAAAAAAACAACAGCAGTACAAAAAAACAACAGCAGTACAAAAAAACAACAGCAGTACAAAAAAAAACAACAGCAGTACAAAAAACAGACACCCTAGATAATTGAAACAGCAACATAGAAAAACAGATAGCAGACGTAACTGGTTACTAGCCGGAACTGTAGACTTTTTTTTTTTCTGATCCAGAGGCACTTGAGCTGAAAGCTCTTCAGCTCGGTGTCATGGACATCGTAACCCTTCGGCTCGGTGCCACGAACACCGTAAATCTGGGGAACCTGTAGCTTTTCTGCCAGTCCGCGGAGTTGAACACACACTTACAGAGGACTAGTCACCCGTAGTCCAACGCGCTACGAACACGCTGGGCACGCGGGAAACTGTAGACTTTTAACAAACCGGAAGCATAGATGTCGACTTCCTTTACATCTGATCATTTTGCTTCAATTATTTTTAATAATATTTGTTTTCTGTAGTCCCTGGTGGTTTCTAACTGCCCGCGTTTAAGCACGACCAATATTTGATGTCAGAATGATGGACATTCTAAACGAAATTATCCCCCAAGTAAATAATAGCAGAAAAGTGGACTAAATTTGATGGAAAATTGACAAAATAATGATATATAATTGAAACCGAAAGTACAAATTAATCAGTAATTTTTTGTTGATATAAGGGAAGATTGCAGTAAAACTATGTAGCAGTGGCGGCTCGTGATCATTTTTGTTGGTGAGGCCAGACAGAAATTTTAGGAAAAATCATGGCCTCAGTTAGGTTATATTTTAGTGTATAAAATAATAAATACACGTTACAGCTTATTTTTGGTGGGGCCCGGACCCACTGGCCCTTAATGACGAGCCGCCACTGCTATGTAGCAATGTCAAGACACAGAGAAGGGTTATTATCAATATAAGAAAGAGGCAGTCATCATTTTTCGGGAATGTGATGAGGAGGGGAGGTTTAGAACACATTGTGACAACCGGTAAATTGAGGGTAGACGATACAGAGGAAGACAGAGAGAAAATTTTGGATAGCCTGACTTCATGGCACGGTAGAGCGTCAACATCTGAGTTGATAGCAAACACAAACGACAGAGGTTTATGGAGACCCATGATCGCCTACATGAGAGCCGCGGTAGCGTAGTTGTTAGTGAACTCGCTTCTCAAGGCTGGTGGTCCGGGTTCAGCTCCCGAAGTGGGCGTGGAATTTGTCCCGGACCGCGACGGCTCTCAGGTCGACCCAGCCTCCACTGGGTACCAGACATGCTCTGGGAAAGTAAAGGCGGCCGGCGTGATGCTGACCACATCACCCATCGTGTGCCGACGGTCAATGAAAATACAAGCCTAACACTGTATTGACCTATATACCCCAAGGTATGAAAGGGTTCCTTTACTTTTTACTATGATCGCCTACGCCAGCTGGCACGGCACCTGATGATGATGAATGTTGAAAAGTGTAAAAATAAATTACTGTAGTTTTACAAAGTGAGATTACAATCATGGCATTATAGAATGTCTCCATCAGTCACAGTAAATGAGTTGTTCGATTTTTGTAGGCACCACTTATACTTCAGTACAAGACAGAGCACGACAGCATAAATACACTAAACAGAAAAACACAGACCACAGTCTTCAGACTTAGAACGGGACACTGCAGTCTCAGAGCACACCTCCACAGAATAGGTCTCAAGGACTCGGCAGCCTGCACCTGTGGAGCACCAAAAGCAGTCCCCAGAGCACATCATGTGAGACTGCCCTAGTCTGAGTAGTGAGAGAATGGAGATCTGGCCAACAGAAACAACACTACAAAACAAACTATGGGGAACCGGTGAAGACCTCAAGCGCACCGCCATGTTTATGACACATACCGGAGTAGTCGCATAGCAAAAGTTGATCGCAGAAGAAGAAGAAGATACTTCAGTAGATTGTCTGGAAAGAACAATATTAGAGGGCAGGGTCCCAGGACGCAGAGGCAGGGGCAGACCAAGAAGAAGATGGCTACAAGATATTAAAGAAACCATGAATATGACCATCGACGAAGTGGGTGAACTGGCAAAGAGACAGAATGAATTTCAGATGTACTGCAAAGAGAGCAACGTCCTATGAAGGATACGCACCTTGATGATGAGTTTGTCATTGCTTTCTGAAAGAGTATTTCTTCTTTTATTGTCACACTGCTACCAGGTTGTTGCCCAGTGTCGTCACACTGCTACCAGGTTGTTGCCCAGTGTCGTCACATTGCTACCGGGCTGTTGCTCAGTGTTGTCACATTACTACCTGGTTGTTGCCCAGTGTCGTCACACTGCTTCCAGGTTGTTGCCCAGTGTCGTCACATTGCTACCGGGCTGTTGCTCAGTGTTGTCACATTGCTACCTGGTTGTTGCCCAGTGTCGTCACACTGCTACCAGGTTGTTGCCCAGTGTCGTCACACTGCTACCAGGTTGTTGCCCAGTGTCGTCACACTGCTACCAGGTTGTTGCCCAGTGTCGTCACACTGCTTCCAGCTTGTTGCCCAGTGTCGTCACAATGCTACCGGGTTGTTGCCCAGTGTCGTCACACTGCTACCAGGTTGTTGCCCAGTGTCGTAGTTTTCTGTTTTTGTTTTCAGTTATCAGTTATATGAGGACTATCATCATAGCGCTCCGGACATGTCCATGTGTGCTCCGATCTCCGCCTCATCAAATTCAGCAGCGTCCAGCGACCCAACACGCCAGTTCGATGTTGATTAATCAATCTCCTTACATATTTAGTATGTCGTTCTTTTCGGGCTGCACCAATATTGACACCCATTTCTCTCAATCTAGTCAGCGAGTGGGATTCACAACCCTGAAACTCCTCTGTTCGGAAAGACTCTCTCAATTGTTTTTGTCTTGCGCTGTTCTAGTTTCTTGGGTGATTGTTATTTTTGCTCTTTGACACGATTCTACTATGCCATATAACCATCTTTTTCGTGGTCTTCCTCTTGTCTTCTTTCCTGATGTTCTGTTGTAGAAGACTCTGTATACTGTAGAGTTTGCATGCATTCTTATTAAGTGGTCAAACCACTTCATTCTTTGTTTCTCAATGTAATTCAGGCAAGGTTCTGTGCCAACGTTCTGTGCCAACTTTCTGTGCCAACTTTCTGTGCCAACTTTCTGTGCCAACTTTCTGTGCCAACTTTCTGTGCCAACGGAAAGTGCCAACGGAAAGTGCCAACGGAAAGTGCAAAACGGCAAAAACAATAAATATCAACGTTTTGACAGTTATGTCTGCCGTATAACAAGTCTGAATTTCTTTGCTTCTGTTATTTTCTTTGCTTTTGATAAGGGCCCTTTGGTCGATACGTTGTTGTATATTGTTTTTGTACGTTTTACGTGTTTACCTTTTTCCGTACCATGAATGTAACTCCATCAACCCATCTTTTTCTTGGTCTGCCCCTTCCTCTTGATGATTCCATTTTCAGGTTGTACGCTCTTGCAACTGGTGTATTTTGGTCAGAATGAACCCGAATACTTTTTGTGATCTGAACCTACGAGCTAGTGTACGCTGTTCTAGTTATGCGCCTAGAAGTAGGCCAGCACCTCCTATTTCTGCGACGCTTTCTTATTTACTAGGTAGATTCCTAGGCCCTACCTCAGTCGTCTCTAACGACATGACTTCTAGCCCGCAGTATTACTATTCTTTGCTCTCCTTGCAAACCTCAGCAACACACCGGTGATACGTTTTTTTTAAAACCGTTATTGCGCAATTTTCAAAGTTTTTGGCAAAGCTTAAATTTTATCAGATATTGTGTTATTGTACCGCGTAAGATAATTTAAACAAACTTAACAGCTCGTAACTGTTAAATGCGTTTTAAATTCCTTTATAAATCGTTTAATTGCAATTACATTTGTTTCTTTTATAAAGTTATCAATTTTAGTTACATGTATGATTTTTATTGTTGTTTTCTCAAGATGATCAGCATTGTCATGACAACCATGTAATGTTTGATGATTTTAAGCATGAAAATATGTCTGCATCCATAGCTTAACTACACTAGTGTAAAATCACCACCTCCAAATTATATCGGGCACCCTCGCCGGTGCACTTCTGCAGAGATCTTCCTGTGTAAGGAAGAAAATGGAGCACACATGGTTACTCACCGAAGTGCATTGATGATAGTCCTACCAATCTAAATAATTGGTCTTCTTCTTCTTCTGCGTTCTCACTAGATTGGGATTTCGGATTCTGTAACAAAGGCAGCCGTCTACCTCAGATCATCAGCCACGCCATACAGTTTATCTTGGACGCTGGTGTAAGTGGGCCACCTCTATCTTCTCAGGTCTGCATACTGGGGCAGTTCTGTAGGATATGTTCTGTTGTCATACTTGCTAAGCCACAGGGGCACAGGTGGTCGTTGGTGCCTATCTTAAATTTGGTGTATAGGTGGTGTCTCATTCTGTTGTGACCCGTCCGAAGGCGAAGTATAGCTGTCTGGTCCCTTCTGGACAGTTGGTAATATCCATCATTCTTGTTGTGTTTTGGGTGTTCTTTATCCCACTTTGCCCTGTAGTGCCCTTTGGCGATGGTTTTGCTTCTTCATAGCTAACCAGGTTGTCATCTTGGAGCATTCCTGCTCCTCTTTAGCCAGTCTGTCAGCATCTTCATTCCCTTGATCTTGCAGTGTGAGGGTATCCACTGGATTACTACCCTCTCCGATTCATGGGATAACTGGGCTAAGGTTGACCTGAGATCACTTAGTTCTGTGTTCCTTTCAGATTTCAGTGCTGAGATAGTGCTGCGTCAGTCAAGAGCACTATTTTTCCATGTATTTGGTTCATATTTTGTAGTGTCATTTTTGCAGCTGCACTAAGGGCCTCTACCTCAGCCCTGAAATTGGTTGAGAACTTGCCGGTGGCCAGAAAATAATTGGTCTAAGTTAATTAATAAAAGTTCATGTTGTTATCTAAAAGTGGGTGGAAGCGGTTTGCCCGTGTTGCCGGGGACCTAAAGGGTAGCAAAGAATAGTAGCAATGCGACCTACAAGGCATGTTGTAAGAGGAAAATGAGGCAATGACAAACTACTGAATTTATCAGTGGTGTCTAGAAAATCAACAGCTCGTTATCTGTGTCTGATGGAGACGTTCTGTAAAGGAAAAGCCATGATTTTCATTTTTTTTTTTTTCTGGACCAGAAGCACTTGAGCAGTCAGCTCTTCGGCTCGGTGACATGGACATCGTAACCCTTCGGTTCGGTGCCAAGACTGGGGAACCTGTGGCTTTTCTGCCAGCAGAAATTGAACCCGCACATACAGAGAGCTAGTCACCCTCAGTCCAACGCGCTACGAACACGCTGGGCACGCGGGCATTTTCATTTAATACTCGGTATTTACAAAATAATAATCGTCTAACCGTGCAAGGGAAGTAACCAAGTAATATACAATTGTACTTGAAGAAGTATACGAGTTATCTACTAACTTTGAAAAAATTGTGGAATCAGGAAAATGTTGTATCCAGTGATATATCTCTCTCTCTCTCTCTCTCGCGATCGCCTAAAAGACAGATGTACCAGATCTCTCCATAATTCATTCATGTGGAAATCTGATTCATGTAGCCTTAGCATGGGTCGGTTTCGTCACATCTTCAGCGCCATTTGGAGCTCTGGTACTTATCCTTCGCCGATGTGTCCGAATTCAGCTATCGTTTACTGGGTTCGCTCTCCGTTAGCCTTTGGCAGTCCCCAGCCGTCCTGCAAGGCAGCAGGTTGACTTCTACACATTTAGGACATGTGCATCCGATTTCAGTCAAACCTCCTTAGTCGCCTCTTACCGCATGAGTGGCAATTAACAGTGGTTCTATTCTTTACACCCCAAATTTGGGCCCTGGTAACCACTCGGGCGAGAGTATTCAGTGATACCATTTTGGGCACACATGCAGAGGCCGACTATCAGACTCTCATGATCTATATACGCCATGATTTGTAGAGATTTTTCTCTCACAATCAAAACAAACCTCTCTGGTGTTCCAGGCTAGAGACACATCTCACATATGTAATCATCTTTATTACTTTTCGTTCTGATCTCCAATTCTGTTTTGCCTCCCAGCGTCGGGATAAAAAGAGATTTCTAGAACGATGCCTTGAATGTGCTTAATAAATAGTGTCTTTCGCCGCCTCTGTTATCTCTGTGGTTCACCTTTTACGCGGCCGCCCTTTTGCTTTGTATTTATTGTATCAGACCAGCATCGCTCTTTGTGGTGTACTGTCTGTTGGTAATCTGCTTATGTGGTCGAACTATTAAATTTGTTGTTTCTTGATGAAGTTCAGTACTGATGTTGTATCCACTTTCTTCCTGATGTTTTCATTTCTAAACCGGTCTCTTCTTGTTATCCCCAGCATTCTGCGGTAGACACATGATGATCCGGTGCTACAAATTAGGTCTTTTGATATCATACACACAGTGGGGAAATATACCGCTATCTCCACTAAAACTAAGCTCAGGATATTCAGCTCAAATGTGAAATCTGTGCTGCTGTATGGCTCAAAACGTTGCGAGCCACCAAGTTAAATATAAATAAGATGCAGATCTTTGTCAACGGATGTCTTCTGTGGGTTCTCAGACTGAGATGGTATGATGGGGTTGCAAACATAGACATGTGGATAAAAAGAGGACAGGAACCCATGATGACCCAGGTCAAGAGTATAAAATGTGGATGGGTCGGGCATACCCTACGGAAGACACAGTCGATTGTCACTAGACAAGCACTTGGGTGGAACCCGCAAGGAAAACATGAAAGGGGACGTCCTAAACATAACTGGGCCCGCCTGTCCAGCGTGTTCGTAGTGCGTTGGACGATGGTGTGACAAGCCCTCTGTGAGCGCAGGTTCAATTCCTTGGGCTGGCAGAATAAGCCACAGGTTCTCGAGATTTACGGTGTTCGTGACACCAAACCGAAGGGTTACGATGTCCATGGTACCGAGCCGAAGAACTGAAAGCACAAGTGCTTCTGGTTCGAGGAAAAACAACAGAACTGTAGTCTTCTTGAGGAAATGAAGGTTGCTGGACTGTCCTGGGGTGTCATTAAAAAAACAGAGACCGGGAATAGTAACGAACAACTGTTGAGACCTGTGCTCCACAAGGAACGGATAGGTATAAGTCATATAAGTCCATGTATCTCGGCTCTGCAATCAGTACCAGGATATGCTCCGGTGTCTGTTCCGCCTGCTGATCCTGGCAGAGAGCTGTTTGGCTTATTCCTAGTCTATGTAAGTGTCTGTTGAGTCTGCAGTGTCCAATACGTATACGAAATACAATGACCTGGTCTGTCACATAACTACACTAGTGCGCGTATTCCGAGATATTCATTGAGTATGTTCTGAAAGTGAGAGTCGCGGTAGCGTAGTTGTTAGTGAACTCGCTTCTCAAGGCAGGTGGTCTGGGTTCAGCTCCCGCAGTGCGCGTGGAATTTTTCCGACCGCGACGGCTCTCATACCCAACCTCAACTGGGTACCAGACATGCTCTGGGAAAGTAAAGGCGGCCGGCGTGATGCAGACCACATCACCCATCGTGTGCCGATGGTCAATGAAAAATACAGGCCTAACACTGTATTGACCTATATACCACGAGGTATGAAAGGGTTCTTTACTTTTACTTTTTATGTTCTGAAAGTGAAGTCTGGTTCGGTGCACAAACAATAAAAAAATTCGCAGAATTACATTACTCTTCGTTCCGGGGCCCACTGTTGCCGGTGGCAATGAGAAAGTGGAAGGAATGGCTGGCTCTGCCGTGAAATTGGGGAAAGGGTGTTTTCAGCCAATGGATATAACTGACATTCTGAACTTCATCGTAGACGTAAACGAGTGTAGACGTAAAGAAGACTTTGATCTGATATATCATGAATTGTTTAACCTGAAGAATGAAAAATAAAAAAAGAGACACTGTCACGTCCAAATAGACATGTCACCCGTCTAAGGCATCTACACAATCTTGATGCAGTCCCAGACAAGATGGGCAGGACATGTGGCTCGAATGCCAGATTGCAGAATACCCAAACGACTCTTTTATGGTGAGCTGCATAGCGGTAAGCGCTCACATGGGGAGGGGGAGGGAAAGAGAAAGCGATTCAAAGATACACTCTAGAACTCGATGAAATCTTTTGGCATAGATGTCAACACGGTTCCTCCTCCTGCGAAGCAGATAGAACAGCAAGGATAGAGCAAAAACGTCAAAACAGAAAGGCAGTAAAACTTCCCACAAGTGCAAGTAATCCTTGCCCACACTGTACAAGAACATTTCAAGCCCGTATCAAGCTCACTAGTCATCTACGCACACACAGACAAACATAGCGCAACTACATTCCCTTGGATGAAAATTTGTGTGGTCATCATCACCCGTGATGGACGAGCATCATTCATCATATAACATAATGATGATATAGATACACCAACGGAACGAAACATAGCCTCAAGAACGACGCTTACACAGCAAGCTATGGGAAACTCTCGGGGAACTCCAACTGACATGCAATTTCATGGAGACAACCCATCTCATGGTTTAGACAAGCAAACGAAACCGAAGGCAAAGAAGAAAAGGCAATGAGCTTTTCTGGAATTTAAAAATGAGATCAGCGAAAAACTTTTCTCCGTGTATGACATCACTTCCTCTACCAAGGCAACATGGCAGCCACCTTAGACGAGAAGGATTGTATTTTAAAGAATGATTACTATGCTCTCCTGAACGTCGACAGAAAGGTTACTCAACTTAATTTGCATACATTATTCTTTAATTGTGTTACATAAACTTATTGTCTTTTTAGACTTGTCAGGGGTAGTAAAGGACATCAGTTATTCGCTTCCGGTGTCAACAGCATAACAGTACAGGTATAAATGAGTAGGTTCATCAAACAACATCGAACTGTTACGGTTAATCGCTGGCACTATGGAGATATTGCGAAGGAGATCAAAACACTTATGAACATGGCCGGAGTACAATGAAAATATTCCATACTCTATGCACCACGAGGAGCGGAGAGGAATCAGTATAGTCCCAGAACAATCATAATTCATATGCCATAGTAAGAGAACAATCATAGACTATCATGGAAGCCATAAAGAAAACAACCAGAGACTGGGAAAAGTGGAGGACGGCTGTTGAAACCCTATGCTCCACGAGGAGCGGGCAGGAATAAGTATAGTCACAGAACAATCATAGTTAGACTATCGGGGTAAGCCATAAAGAAAACAGCCAGAGACTTGGAAAAGTGAAGGACGACTGTTGAAACCCTATGCTCCACGAGGATCGGGAAGGAATAAGTATAGTCACAGAAGAATCATATGACATAGTTAGAGAACAATCATAGTTAGACTAACCTGACAAGCCATAAAGAAAACAAAGACTTAGAATGGGAGAAAGACTTTGACTGTTGAAACTTATGGATCACAAGGAACAGAGAGGAATAGGTAACTAAATTCTCTTGCAGATTCTATTTTCTAACTAGATTCTATTTGTTCTCTTGCAGGCTTCAGTTGATGAAATTAACAATGCATTTCGTCATTTAAGCAAAATTTACCATCCTGATAAACATGTTGATGCCGCAAGAAGAAAAAGCAGAGGAAGTATTCAACAAACTTCGGAAAGCTCATGATGGTAAGTGCTTTTAGTCTCACAATCGTCACACTGCTACCGGGTTGTTGCCCAGTGTCGTGGTTTTCTGTTTTGTCTTACACTGTTATGGTGGCTTGAGTGATACCTTTTTTTTTGCTCTTTGACAGGATTCTGCTATGCCATCTAACCATCTTTTTTATGGTCTTCCTCTCGCCTTCTTTCCTGATGTTCTGTTGTTATGTAGAGTTTGGATGCCCTCTTATTAAGTGGTCAAACCACTTCATTCTTTGTTTCTCAATGTAATTCAAGCAAGGTGTTGTGCCATCTTTCTTTCTTATGCTGGTGTTGGTGACTCTGTCTTTTCTGGTAACTTTTCTCAGGCACAGCATTTTACATGTAGTTATTTTTTGTGACTGCGCTTTGCTCATTGTCCATGTTTGACTCTGGTAACACAAAGTAGGTATGAAAATGCTGTTGATCATCTGTTATTAAGCTGTCAGTGAGATTTTTGGGTGCCTTAACAATGGGGCTAGCTGGTAGGTTACAGCATTTGCTTTTTGCACATCTCTGTCTAGTCTCAGAAAACCCCTATGATTGTTCAAATCTCGAAACTGCTTAAATCGCTGGATCGATTCAACATCTATTTTAGTGTCTGCATCCAACAGGCAGTTGGGAAAAGATCAAAAATCACCCTCTTACCCTTCTTCAACTCTCCAACAATTAATGCAAGCCTGTCTGCTCTCTTATTGCCGCAAACACCCACATGCCCAGGACAGTAGATCCACATAACCTCCTCTGGAGGTTAGGAACTTCAATAGACAACATCCACTTGCACCAAAACCTGCCATTTTTATCATATTTTATATAAGTAGATTTTTAAAATCCTGAGCTGCATACTTTGAAGTTTTTGTATCATTTTCTTCAATCCTTTTTTGTCTCACAGCATCAGGATATGAAGAGATTTTTAGAATGAGCTTTTGTGTGCGTTTCATAAAGAGCATAAGTTGAGTCTTGTTCAACATGAGAGCCATTACGGTTTAAAAAAATTCTACTCCCACTATGGAATTGAGCCCTTGACCACCCGTTCATAAAGCAGTTATACTAACCACTAGTCTAATGTATGTCTATAACTATCCATATTGTTTCTCTCTCTCTGTTCTTTTTAACCCTGGTTAGGTATAGATATTTTCATCAACGGAGAGAAAATAGAAAATGTGAACAGTTTTGAATATCTCGGTTAACTGCTAACAACAGATGGAAATGGGATGATGGAAATTAAAAGAATACAAAATGAGGCCTTAACAAAAATTAAACAACGAAAACAGTATGGAGTTGATAGAAAACAAAGATTAGAATACTAAGAGCATGTATATTCCCAGTGGTCACTTATGAAATTTGGTTTTTACTTTCCTTTTCTACATAGTTTGAATGCAATCTTCTCTCCCGTGTGTTGCTGGGGCCCTCAACGGTAGCAAAGAATAGTAACACTACGATCAACGAGGCATATCGTAAAAGGTGACTGAGGCAGGGGCCTAGAGAAGCTACCCTAATAAATAAAAAGTGTCGCAGAAATAGGATAGGGGCTACTTGAGGTGCATAACTGGCACAATGTATAATCTCTCTTTTGCTCAGATCACATACAGATCACAAAGAGTGGTTTAGCAAGTGGTTGATATGGAGCATTCTCTCTCGTGATCCCGGCCTAGACTGATGAACCAACGTTTATTATGAATTTTACTGTGTTTTTAAGGGACTCTGTTCCTCCGTACAGCTTCTCGTGGAGCTCTGTGTTATTAAGCCAGGTTTCTTTTCTTATGCCTGCTATCAGTTGACAATCTTGCAGAACGTGTTCTACCGTCTTGTCCCCCTTTTGCAGGGGCACAGGTTAGGTGTGCCAATTTTAAATTTGTGAAACATGTGGGCTAGGAGCTTGTTGTGGCCGGTACGGAAATATGGAGCATTCAAAGAAGATGTGAAATGTTCTGTATTGTTGGTATAGTCGCCTGAGTGATGCCGGGGCTCGCAAGGGGAGCAAAGAATACTAACACTGCGACCAACAAGGCATGACTTAAAAGACGAATAATTTAGAGACCTAGGGAAGGTACCCTAGTAAATAAAAGATATCGCAGAAATTGGATGTGCAGGCCTGCTTTTAGGATCATAACTGGTACAATATACAATCGCTCTTAGGCACAGACCAAATACAAAGTGGTTCACACAGAGTGGTTTAACAATTGATCAATATGGAGCATTTGAAGATGCAGAAGAAGACTGAATCATTAAAAAAGACTAAAAGAAATTTCTAAAAAATAATTTACTCCACTTTCATATTACATCGAGAAACCTCACCGGCGCTTCGGTGTTCACGTACTAGTGCAATCTTCTGTAGTGTTGGTATAGTATGTTCTACTATTTACATTTCAGTGTTGCGAGACAAGACAAAGCGAACCATATACGATATGTACGGAGAGAAGGGCTTGGAGACTGAAGACATGGAGGTATTTACTGATTCACTGCAGAGTGTTTTTTTTTACCTGTGGACGGAACTACGTTTTTAGTTTCCCAAAAATTGCACTCATAGTTTAGTAAAACTGAAATATTGTTTCGAAACATGATTTGCAAGATGACTTATTATAAATAAATTGAAGACAAATGGAAGTAGTTTCACAAAATATTTACAGTGTTAGCAAATATGTTGCAGTGTTAACTATGCAGGAAACATATTAGCATTCATTAAAAATTGAAATTGGTAGAACAAAATACAACCTCCATGATGAACAATAAGTTGAAAAAAACAAGTCCGACTGCTCTCTTTATATTGGTAATCTATTTATTAATACTTAAACATTAAGACGTCTGTAGCTTAAGCGGTAGTGAGCTCGATCACATCCCAAGAGTACCTGGTTCGAACTCTGCGGCGGCAGTTTGGAAGCAAATTTGTTGCGCGTTAAAGTAGACTCCACCTCTCGGAAAGCAATGGCAAATTACTGAACGTATAAGTGGTGCCTAAAATAATGAGCGACTTGTTTACTGTGGTTGATGGCTAAGTCCTGTAAAGCATATACCATGATTTTCATTTATCAAACATTAAGAAAATTGTGAATATTCACATTGTTTAACTTTACAGACTATTATCATTCATGATAAATATCAAGGTTTTTTTGTTATCACAGGATAACTTAGAACAAATATTAAACTTGGTTTCACTTCTATTTCTAGTAAAAGCCACGATGATATGCTTTGGTTATCCTTTAGGTATAACCTAGGTTATAAGTTATCGCTTAATCCTATCACTTTTAAAACACTTTAGCTGCTAAGGACGTATATATACGTTTTCCCATTCACTTCTAAAGACGCATTAACACGTCTGTTATTATCTCTACTCTGTGGGCTAAAGACGTGTTAACACGTTATACATTGCTACTGTCACTGCTATAGGTATACATTCATGTTTGTGACCTAGAAACAAAGAGTAGCTATTTTAAGCTCAACCTTCGGAAAGTATGTAGCAGCGAAAGGGTTAAGTAGTTTCCGGTTAATATAAAAGTTGAATAGAAACAAAAAGTAATGGGAAAGCAATGAAATAGTAAGCAGCATTTAAGTGACATCTCATACGCATCCAGTTAAAAATATCTTGTTGAATATGTCTTCTCCAGGTTATTGCCCGTACAAAAACACCAGCAGAAATTATCACCGAATATGAGCGTATACAAAAGGAGAAAGAAGAGAGGCGTCTGCAGCAGAGGACTAACCCACGGGTGAGTGACGTTAAGTTAGAATAATTGTTCAGTCATCAGTCAGGTCATTAAGTTAGGTTAGTTGCTCAGCCATCTGACTGATTTTTGTGTGAAGGCTTGCTTTCCTTATCAGTGTCCCTGACCATTTTGGTAAATTTTACTCCTACTTCAGAGGTACTTGTACTTTAGATCCTCAAGCGGAGTCGGCGTTCGCGGAGTTGATAACACTTTGCTCAGATGGTCGGGGAAATTCCTGGGTTCGAGGCCAACTTGGGCCAAAAATATTTGGTGTGCACACTATATACGGTCTAAAACCACCACTGTCTTCCTTCACAACATTCTCTCCGACTTTGAGCAGTGACAGTCCATGAGCTCCGCACATGCTCCATCCACTGACCCATCTGTTATTGGTTATTGGTTACTAAACTAATGTCATTGCATTCCGGGCAGACCCATAGGTGCTCAGTCTCCCCAACAGATATTGGAGAGTAAGCATACTGATAGTTCCCGTGGTTCGCTGATTAAACACACCTCTCACTCTGCCCCTCAGGCATCCAGTTCGACTTGTACAACGGGTAACTACAAACTGCTTGATCAATTCAACATCTATTTTAGTGTCCTCATCCAACAGACAGTCGCAAAGAGACCAAAGAACATCCCCCATTTCCATCTTCAACTCCCCAACAATCGATGCTGTTGATGCAAGCATGTTCCTTCTCTCATTACCGTAAACAACCGCATGCCCAGGACAGTATATCTACATAAGCCTCTGGAGGTTAGAAACTTCTATAGACAACATCCACTCATACCGAAACCTGCCCTTCTGGATCTTGTGAAGCATCGACTGAGAGTCAGATACAACGGCCTCAACCTCCATCCTTATACTAGAAATAGTTGTCCTGTATGCCCCACTTCGCTCTGCAACAACCCTACCATGCGCATTAGCCAAGAAACCCCAGCCGGACTTCTCACCACGATGAACCGACCCATATCTGTATAAATGATTAAATCATCCTCAGAAATTAACGCCTAAACTTCTGTATGGCAGGAAACACTGATAAAAAAGGAAAGCAGACCTTTGCGCAAAAGTCAGTTGGAAGCGCCATACCAGACACCCTGACTGCACCTAAATTCATAGCAGACGAACGCAAGAACATGGCGCCGGACACACTTTGAGAAAATCAGAGGGGAATATAACAGGAAGTGTCCTTTCTTGGAACGCTCAGTGACAGCGAATGAAAGGGAGGCAGAGAAATACATGGAGACCAGGTTTGGAGACAGAGATCAACAATATAAAGAAAACTGGGGGAGCTGCAGGAGATAGCTAGAGATAGGAAGACTTAGCATGAGTTGGTTGAGGGCCTATGCCCCAATCAGGGTTAAAAAGGCATGAGAGAGAGAGAAACGCAAGAAGGCAACGTGACTACGCCTGAATTCAAAGCGGATGAACACAAGAAGAAGAAAGTACGCAAGTTCCACAAACAAATATTTATATTAATTTACTATTTTTTCTTTCAATTTTGTTTGTCTTACAGGGAACAATCTCTGTATCGCTAAACGCAACTGAAATATTTGATGCCAAACAGGAAGATAAAATTGGTGACTATTACCAGTAAGTAAAACTTAGATCTCTTGTATGGTGAGCTGCGTGGTGGTAAACGCCCCAATGGTGGCTTTAAAAAAAAGCGATTCAAAAACACACTCAAGAACTCAATGAAATCCTTTGGCATAGAGGTCGACAACTGGGAGAATGTTGCTCAAGACAGATCAGCCTGGTGTACACTTCTTAGATACAGTTTTTCGGCCTGCGAGGCAGGTAGAACTGCACAGATAGAACAGAAACGACAAAATAGAGAGGCAGTAAAACTTCTCACAAGTGCAAGAATTCATTGCCCACACTGTACAAGAACATTTCAAGCCCGCATCAGGCTCACTAGTCATCTACGCACACACAGACAAACATAGCGCAACTACATTCTCTTTGATGAAACATTGTGGTCATCATCACCCGTGCTGTACAAGCATCAAAGCTTAGGATAATTTTTCATTCATATTTGTCGATTTCTACCCGCCAATAATGACTGACACATTCCGTTTCTGAGGACATTTTTTTGATAGTTTGTTCTCTAGACAGTTGCAGTCCCGAGCTGATGAGATCTGTCTTTCCGTATTTGTCTACAGTCTTCCTACTCTAGGTGACTTCAGCTTTCTGTCGCTGGACTCACCAACACAATCTTTTATGTAGAGTTTCAGTTTGGAATATCTTCATTGCACTCCGGACATATCCTTAGGTGCTCCGATCTCCTTCGCAATATCTCCAACAGCGTCCAGCGACTGACCGTGCCAGTTCTATTTTGATTGATGAGCCGACTCATATACCTGTTGTACCGTTCTTTTCTTGCCACACCAATCTTCAAACCCAGTTCTCGCAATCTAGTAGTTGACGTGGATTGGTTTAGATGGTCTTCTCTGCGGCCACGCTCTATGAGGGTGTTCACGATGTCAGCTCTGTCCATTGGCTGGCCCTCTGATATAGCGGCAGAGCCAGCCAGTCTGTCTGCTCTCTCATTGCCAACGACACCCATATGCCCCGGAACAAAGACAAGTGTAATTCTGCAAATTGTTGACGCCTGCAGTGATTCAGTCCATTGCCTGCGCACCGAACCGGCATCCACCTTTCGGATCATACTCAATGAGTCACTCAGAATGCACGCATGAGTGTAGTTTTGTGACTCTAGCCAGAGTAGTGCATTGGTCACCGCCAGTACCTCCATTGTCATGCTGCTTGTTGTCATACTAAATGCACCTCTGGCTTCCTGACCATTCTGACACATGAGCTTGCAGAGAAGGTCCATGCAGACTTTTCGTGATGAACTACCGATCCATCCTTTTATGTAGAGTGTGCTCCATGGGCACAATAGTTTAATCCCATTTACTTTGAGAAAAGTGTCATAGAAGTACAAGACAAGAATAAGGGTGTCGTCCTCAAGGGAGAGAGAGGATGGTTGCTATTTGTCCAATAGCTGGGGGAATGGGTTGGTTGCATCCAGAGCATTTACCAACCGCTCACCGGTGGGTTCTGTGCTGTCACCTTATGAGGCCCCATCCTGCTCCCTGCCCTTTGGTCTGGCCTTTCACCTTCAGTCTGTTTGGCTTGGTTAGACCTGCCAGGAGTTAGACTCCCGCCAACATAACCTGAAGGATCATAAAGACACACAAACCCTTCAAACATGATAAGGTAGACTAATGTGGAGGGAAGCTTACAATATTAAAAGGATTCTAAGGACAAGGTGGCATCTAGGGAATAGTGACTCGGTCTATTAACCCTGACGTCCTGAGTTCGAATCACGCTGTGGACAGTTTGGTTGCAAATTGTTTCGCGTGGATTTTTACAAAAGGACGATGGAGCCACCGTCAGAAAGCAATGGCAAACTACTGAAAGTAATAATGCCTAGAAAAATCACAAACAGCGTTAAAAGCTGGGGTTGATTCGCAAAGTCCTGTGAAGGATATGCAATTAACTTTTTGTTCTAAGGGCAAAGGAATGCACCAGGTTTTCCCATATGGCAAAAAAAGGTTTTTGCAAAACATGTATAAACAAAGTACTGTAGTTTTACAAAGTACACAAAAATACACACTGAGGTTTCGACCAAGAGGTCTTTATCAAGGTAAAGCTCAAGAGAAGCAAAGAAATTCAGTATTCCTGTATGGCAGACAATTTTAGGATTTATTCTCTGACTATATGTTATGTCTGCCGTATAAATAATAATAATTCCTCTCTACGTTATACCTACATAGGGCCTGCAAGTAATTTCTCCATACCGCTCTATCCTGGGCAACTCGCTCAATCTCCTCCATGGAACTGAGGCCGATATTTCCTGCCTCTCTCAGCAAAGTTCGCTTCAGGGTCTCCTTAGGTCGACCTCTCTTTCTTGAACCCTTTGCATCCCACTTCAATGTCTGCTGTATAGGACGTCTGAATTTCTTTTCAGTGGAATACATAAAGAGATACCGGTAAAAACTAAAGCAAACCTTATAAGAACGATTTTCTGACCAACACTATGTTACCAGTATCAAACATGGTCAATAACAGCAGCTAATGAGCGGAAAATCATAACGACAGAGACGAGGTGTCTTAGAAGAGCTGTCCCCTTATAAGAATGATTTTCTGACCAACACTGTGTTACTAGTGTCAAACATGGTCAATAACAGTATCTAATGAGCGGAAAATCATGACGACAGAGATGTGTCTTAGAAGAGCTGTCCCCTTATAAGAATGATTTGCTGACCAACACTATGTTACCATTGTCAAACATGGTCAATAGCACCAGCTAATGAGCGGAAAATCATAATGACAGAGATGAAGTGTGACAATAAGAGACAAAATTAGAAATAAAGAAATCAGAAGAAGACTGGATGTGAAACCAGTCATGCAATTCATAAAAGAACAACAGATTAAATGGTTTGGACACCTGACAAGAATTCCTTGGTATCGTCTACCACAGAGAGTCATACTGAAAAAGTATGACGAGTACAGAGCAGGAGGAAGACCATGCAAAAGATGGAGCGACAGCATCAAGCTTACAAAGTGCATTAGAATAAGCACACACAAGATTACTATTATCCTACAGGGAACAGTTGAGGGTGGAAGAAGGAAAGGAGGACAGAGAAAATCCTGGTTTGACAACATCAAGAGCTGGTCAGGACAGAGTTTCTCCACACTCGCTCGAAGAGTTGAAGACAGAGACTCATGACATGCTTTTTGTGCTGATGTCTCCACAGTGACACCCTACGACCCTAACGGGTTATGGGCTTTATTATTATTATTATTATGCAGGGTTCCGGAAGGGACAAGCTACTTGATGATGGCTCTGTCATGGGTGCCTGAGCAACAGGTAACCCATACGATTATTATATCAGACTCTATGAATATGCTTCAACTGATTGAATCTGAAAGTATGCGTGTGGAATGGGTGGACATCATTCGGAGATCACTTCTCAAGAAAATGACATGCTGGAGTGCGGGGTAACGAACGTGCTGACTCTCTTGCAATCAATGCCCCGACTCAAGTGGGCAGAAGTATGGACAGAGCCGATATCATCAATGCAGTACGCCTCAATTGTGTGACATGGGCGGGTCTCAGACACTGGAACGAGTTCAAGAATTAGGCGTTAAGTTTGGACATACCAGACAGTGGTGTCTTTGTGGTAGAGAGAGAAGATATAGTAATCAACTTCTCATGGGTACTGTGAGCAAATGGACTTTGGGATGGCTGCTGCAACAGAGGACAGAGCACGAATGGGAATGTGCAATGAAGTCGATCGCATAACATAACATACTTGATGATGATGATGATGATGATGATAATGATGATGATGATGATAATGATGATGATGAAGTAATATAGTCTAGCTTTTATTTGATGATGATAGTGTTGTCATGAACTAATTCCAGGCCAAGTAAATCTCTGGAGATCAGCTCTATGAGCATCGGTCAATCTGTGGAGTGTCCGCTGACACACAAGGACACAATGGTGATTGGTGGTAACCTGGACACTCGTAATGCTGTCGGTCAGGGCATGTTCAGTATTATGTGGAGAAGGTTGATGTCCACTAAAGGATGGGCAGAGGTCAGTGTATGAATTTATTAGTTCCCTTCCTGTGTTCATGATGTTGTTAGTGTTGTTGCTGGTGTTTTTGCTGTTGAGATAATTGACACTCTTGCTATTACTCTGTCCACTCTTGCCGTTTAGCGTAGGGGTGGGAGCTTTAATTTGCGTTCCAGTGCCAGATGAGTCGCCCTTGTTGTGTTATTGTCTGTTGTCTTTGCCCAGGTGGATGATGTAATTGGTTGTCCACTCTTGCCGTTAAGCCTAGGGGTGGGAGCTTTAATATGCGTTTCAGGGCCAGATAAGTCGCCCTTGTGTTATATCTGTGTTTATTTAGTGTAGTTTTGATATTGTCTATCCACCTTTTTCTTGGTCTTCCCTTGGCTCTGGTACCTGATCTCTTTTTATTGTATGCTGTCATTGGTGGTTGGTTGTATTCCATTCTTATTAAATGTCCAAACCACTGCATTTGTTGTCTTTCAATGTATTCGGTGCATAAAGACCCACTCTGCTTCAGCTGTCTTCGTTCGTAGTCTATCTTTCCTGGTGACCCCCTTCTGGCTTCCTCAAGTATTTCATTTCACACGTAGTGAGCTTTCTGTGGTGTATTGCTGTCAGAGACTAAGTTTGACACTGGTAACAAAGTGTTGGTAGAAAAATACTTTTATCATCTGTCTTTTCACTTCCAACTTGATCTTTGAGTGTTGTAGTAATGGTACCAGCTGGTAGGTCGCTGCATTTGCTTTTTGGCATCTTGTCTCTATTTCTCTATCGAGTTTTCCTTACTATGATGTTGAACATGGGATTATACCAAAACAGTTGATATACTGTTGGCTTGAAGACAGCAGACGTTCAGTTCGTGGACAGAACAATTCTTTAAAGACACTCTTGAAATGTCTCTAAAATGCTTTGATATAAACAGAATGTGCTGGGAATCCTTATGTGCAAGATTGCCAAATGTGATGCTGTAACAACACAAGAGTAACTCGCATTTCTGAGAATCGTCACGCCATTGAGGCACATTGAAAACGAGCTGCGCGAAAAGACAGAACACACAACACCCCCATGTCTAACCTCAATCGTGTATGCCCCATATGTGGTAGGGGATTGTGTTTTAGGATTGGACTCTACATTCACCTCCACCCACACCAGAGGGGTGCAATAGCACATGTCTGAGACTGTCATCATTGCTTGTGAATGACCGATATTATTATTATTATTATTAATAATAAAGGGAAATAACTGCATAAATTCTTTTTTCTCGAATTCTAGGTGGAGTTTCATGTGGGTTCTGCGTCAGCGGTTGGAGTTACTGGTTTCAGACAGCTAACAGAAAGATGGTAAGTACAGAGGTGTTTCTATAATGGGGTAGATGTATTAGAAAGGGACTATGCTGGCACGATAAAAGGCTTTAATTCTGTTTTACAATCAGTTATATGAGGACTATCATCATAGCACTCCGGACATCTCCGTATTTGCTCCGATCTCCGCCTCAACAAATCCAGCAGTGTCCAGCGGCCCAACATGCCAGTTTGATGTTGATTAATCAATCTCTTTGCATATTTAGTATGTCGTTCTTTTCGAGCTGTACCAATATTGATACCCATCTCTCTCAATCTGGTCAGCGAGTGGGATTCACAGCCCTGAAACTCCTCTGTTCGGAAAGCCTCTCTCAATGCGTTGAGAATGTCATTTTGATCCATAGCAGCTCCCTCTGATATCGTAGCCATGCCAACCAATCTATCAGCTCATTCATTACCACTGACTCCTGCGTGCCCGGGGACAAAAATGAAGGTGATTTCTCTTATCATTGTCCGTACCAAGGACACACACTGAGGAAACCCCCTAACAGCATCACAAGACAAGCTCTCCAATGGAACCCCCAGGTAGTAGAGGTAAAGGAAGACCTAGGAACACCTGGAGACACAATGCAAAAAACAGGAAAGATTGGAGAGATCAGGTAAAAATGGCCTTGGATAGACGGGCTTGGAAGGCCTTGGTTGCAGACATATGCTTCCTAGGGCGAATGGTGAAGAAGAAGACTCTGTACCAGTACCTCCACTCAATTTCATCTCTCTGTCTTACAAATGTTTGTTCATTGTCCATGTTTCTGAACCTTACAAATATAGTGCTTGTAGAAAGTGCTGACTTGTGAATGCGATATTTTGTTTTTGTCTGTGTACAGCTATGTTAGATGTGGCCTGCAGGAGAGGGTGACACAGTTTGGCTACCGACCTTTGGCTACTATAAGTAAGCTGTTGTTTTTTTGTGGTTGTATTGGTGTTGTTGTTACTTCTGCTGTTATTTTTGTTTCGTTGTTGTTGCTGCGGTTAGTGTTGTTAATATCATTGTTGTTGTTGGTCTTGTTATTATTGTTGGTGTTGTTTGTATTGTTGCAGCTGTTGTTACTGGTGGTATTGTTGTTGTTGTTGCTGCTGTTAGTGGTGTTGGTATTAGTGGTGTTGTTGCTGCTGTTAGTGGTGTTGTTGGTGTTATTGTTGTTGTTGCTGCTGTTAGTGGTGTTGTTGCTGTTGGTGATGTTGTTGGTATTATTGTTGTTGTTGCTGTTAGTGGTGTTGTTGGTGTTATTATTGCTGTTGTTGCTGCTGTTAGGGGTGTTGGTGTTGCTGCTGTTAGTGGTGTTATTGTTGCTGCTGTTGGTGGTGTTGTTGTTTCTGATGTTGTTTGTGTTGCTGTTAGGGGTGTTGGTGTTATTGTTGTTACTGCTGTTGTTGGTGTTGCTGCTGTTAGTGGTGTTATTGCTGTTACTGCTGTTGTTGGTGTTGCTGCTGTTAGTGGTGTTGGTGTTATTGTTGTTGCTGCTGTTGTGTTTTTTTTTTTTTAGTTTGTTCTTATCAATCACTCTTTGTGACCTACACTGCATATCAGAAGAGGTGACTGAGGTAGGGCCTAGAGTAGCTACCCTAGTAAATAAAGAGCGGGGCAGAAATCGGATGTGCTGGCCTACTTGTAGACGCATAACTAGCACAATGTACAATCGCTCTTAGGCTCATATCACATACAAATAGTAGTTAACAAGTGGTTGATATGGAGCGTTCAAGGAAGAAGAACGAGATAACATAAGCCCGGGTCAATGAATTAGAGCTGTCCCAAGACATTACTCAACATCCAAATTTTACACTACTACCAGGCTGCATCACTGCAGTCTGGCAGAGATTTTATCAGAAGGCAGAGTCAGTGAACCAGATCTCATTAAAACCCTACTCCACTTCCAAGAGATAGCCTTGGTAGCAGGCTACATCGTTACAGTCTGGCTAAGTGAGTTTGAGTCAAAGGGGGAAGGAATTCTGGTCCCAAAATAGCATTCTGAAAAACAGAGATGTAAAGCTGAAAAGTCACTTCTCTGATGGAAATAGAAAGAAAAAGTGAGTTAGAGGAGACAGAGGTGTATCTTTAATGAAGGTTCAATGCTCTAGTCCTTACATTACTTATGTTCAATCTTTAACCAGAACTTGAGACAGAGGTGTCTCTGCTAAGTAGGTTCATTTCTCCAATGCTTAATATTCTTCTTCACCTTTCAACTCCCAACAGGTCTTCAACGAACTTCTTCCAGCTCTTCCTCTCTCCTGCCAGCTCTTCCTCTCTCCTGCCATCCCTAATGCTTAATCTACTTGTGTTAATCTTCTGTAAAATTTGAAACAAGGGTGTGTCTTACACATAGCTTCATTATTCCAGTGCTTAAAATATGGTAATTCTTTGACCAAAGTTTGAAACAGAGGTGTATCTTTCATGTAAGTTCATTGCACCAGTTCTTAACCTTCTGTTTACTTTTTGACCTAAGTTTGAAACATAGGTGTATCTGCTATGTAGTTTAACTTCTTGTGCTTACCTTGTTTGTGTTCCTTCTTTGACCAAAGCTTGCGACAGAGGTGTATCTTCAATGTAGACTCATTACTCTAGTGGGTATCTGACATCTCTCTCTCTCTTTGCCTTTTTACCCGGGTTGGGGCATAGGCCCTCAACCAACTCATGCCAAGTCTTCCTATCTCTAGCTATCTCCTGCAGCTCCCTCCAGCTCTTCTTTATATTGTTGATCTTATCTGACATGCGTTCCATTTTTAACAAAAATTTTACACAGAGGTGTATCTTCCATGTACGTTTATTACTCCATATGTGCTGTATGTTAAATTTTTGACAAAAACTTTAAACAGAGGTGTATCTTACATGTAGGTTCATTACTGGAATGATAACCTACTTTTTTTTCTCCAGTGGTTGCATATCAGTTTGATCGAAGCTTGCAAGGACGTTTGACCTACATCCTGAGTAGTCCATCTTCGATTGCCACAAACATCGTATACAGCAGCGAACAAAACCATTTCTCGTCTTGTGTTCAGGTTAGTGATGTTTTGGTTGTTTTTATTGTTCGCTATGAATTCAAGCTTAGTCTATCTATTCTCTAATCCTGTTTGCCTTTCAGCGTCAGGTCGAAAAAGGAGACTTGATGATGATGATTATAGTTAACCATCTTTTGCCATCTTGCTTACTTGGCAAGTGTTACTCTCTCTCTCTTTCTCACGATTGTTCTTAAGCCGCTTTTATCATTCTATTGTGATATATAAACAGCCAAACATCAGAACGTGATGTACGTGCACAGCCTTCAGTACCTATTGGAGCTCAAGTGCTTATCCTTTGGTGGTGTGTTCGGTTTTAACCAGTGTTTACTGGGTTCACTCTCCGTTAGCCTTTTGATGTCCCCAGCCAAAACCCACAAGGCAGCAGGCTGCTATTTTCTTTCAGAGCAGCGACCCATAGACGGCCTGCCCTCCCGGGCTGATGAGCGTCATCTGCCCAGGGCAAGTGTTACAATATACTTTGACCAGATTTTGGTAAGACAAAACACCAATTTTATTTCTTTTCAAATTTGTATATTCCAGCTTGGCACACGTTCTAGTTACATCTCATTGTCATATACCAGGAATTTTTTGGAATTAAATGCTAAAATACGAGGAGCTGTCAGGTAAATATTATCAAATGTGGGTTTATTAGTTTGTTGTTGTGTATGTGCGCAGAATAAGACAATTGCTGCATACCAAAACAAATGTTGATCTTTCTGAGGGGAAGAGGCACCTTGGCAGACCACTGCTCAGATATAAAAATGTCTTCAAGGCCTCAATGAATAACTTTTCTATCGGTTCCAGCAAATGGGAAAACTAGCTGAAGATCGAGGTACATGGAAAACAACATTATGTAAAGGTGCAGAATTTTTTGAAGAAAGACTTAATGATGAGCTGAAATGCATGAGAGACAAGCAAAAACTCAGAAGTTGTCACAGTAAAACACTTGTCAATTGACCGTCTGTGAAGATGACAAAGGCCATATACATATATATGTCTGTGCAAGTGAGTGAAAGAGAGCCTTCAGGGCTACATAGAGTCACCATCATCAAATAGCTTGTCCTGAGTAGAACTTTGCCACCCTAATAATCCTTCGGAATTTCTCTCTCTCATAAGCAAGATGTTCTACCTCGGCAGCCGTCATGTTCAAACCATCAGTTACATCCGGAATCTATTTTAGTATGGTCTTTCTCTTTGCTAGTATGCCTCCTTCCATGATGGTCTTCTCTAACCCTTCATGTCTTTTTATATGTCCAAAATATCTCAATTTTTCTTTCTTATTTGTAGCATCAGCCAGTTTTCTTTGATTTTAAGTTCTCTTCTCTGTCCATGATATACAGAGGACTCTACATAGGGACAGTACTAAAAGGGTTTTAAAGCTGAAGGATTGACTTCATTGCACCGGGTTTTACCCCATATGGCTCGGTCCTCTCCGCAGGAATGCTGCCAGAGTATTGCACAAAGCACAAACTCCGTAGCTCGGCAACAATCCTAGGGTCTCTGGAAAAATTGCATTCGTGAACAGAAGGCCGCGGTCCGGATTCAAACCTACGACCTTCAACTGCAAGGCAAAGGTTTACTGACATATGTAAGTAAGACAGAGAGTACTTCAATGCTACGTAGAGACTGTCTAGACATTTAATAACAAATAACGAAACATTTAATACAAATGAGACATTTAATACAAATAACGAGACATTTAATACAAATAACAAGACAGACATTTAATACAAATAACAAGACATTTAATACAAATAACAAGACAGACATTTAATACAAATAACAAGGCAGACATTTAATACAAATAACAAGACAGACATTTAATACAAATAACAAGACAGACATTTAATACAAATAACAAGACAGACATTTAATACAAATAACAAGACATTTAATACAAATAACAAGACAGACATTTAATACAAATAACAAGGCAGACATTTAATACAAATTACAAGACAGACATTTAATACAAATAACAAGACATTTAATACAAATGATGAGACAGTTTATCCCTACAGAGTTGGCTCAATTGGTGGGATGGTGGAGTGTTCGGTGGAAAGAAAGATCACAGATTTCAGCCACATTGGAGGCACATTGCTCGTTGGGGTCCCACAGGGGGTACATCTGAAAATTAAGTAAGTTACGAACGAATGTCCTAATTCCTATTTGTTACGTACATTGTAGTTGTGTAAGGTATGTGTGAAATATATGTTTGATGGGTATGTCTGTTTGTTTCTGCTTCTGCTTCTTTGAACGATCCATATGGGGATCGCAAGAGAGAGAAAAACGCTCCATAAAGACCGCTCTTTGTGTGATTTGTATGTGTTCTTTGTGTTGCTGGGACCCGAAAGTGGAGCAAAGAATAGTAACGGAGATTGAAGCACCTATGGACCTATCCTGAGTTCTATGATGATAAGTCCTCGAATAACTTTATTCTTCATCGGACGCTCCATATCGACCACCTGTTAAACCACTCTTTGTGTGATTTGTATGGGATCTGAGCCTAAGAGCGATTGTACGGCGTGCCGGTTATGCACCTACAAGGATGCCAGCACATCCGATTTCGGCTATGCTTTTTATTTACTAGGGTAACTTCCCTAGGCCTCATACCTCAGTCGCCACTTACAACATGCCTTGTAGGTCACAGTACTTCTTCTTCTTCTTTCGTTCGTTCTTACGACCATTTTTAATCACTCTTTGTGATATGTTTGATCTTTGCCAAGAACGTGTATACGTTGCACATTGGTTTGGTAGGCCTACAGTACTACTATTCTTTGCTCCCTTTGTGAGCCTAGACAACACACGGACAGCAGGCACATCCAAATTTCAGCCAAGGTGTATGCATATTACCCAATAGGACACAAACTTGTACAGAAAAGGTAATTGTAAGATTTAACAAACAGAGAAACCTCCACTTTAAAGTACTATATCTGGTGTTATACTGTAGCTTGGTATCAGATCATAGAATCTGTGTGTAACTGGTATGTGTAGTAAAATCTGTGTGTAACTTGTACGTGTAGTAAAATATGTGTGTAAATGATATGTGTAGTAAAATATATGTGTAAATAGTATGTGTATGATTATATGTGCAAATGGTATGTGTAAGATTATATGTGCAAATGGTATGTGTATGGTCATATGTGTAAATGGTATGTGTATGATTATATGTGCAAATGGTATGTGTAGCAACATCTGTGTGTAAATGATATGTCCTAAAATTTGTGTGTAATTGGTATGTGCTACGGCCTGTGTGTAAATAGTATGTGCTATGACCTGTGTGTAAATAGTATGTGCTAAGATCTGTGTGTAAATGGTATGTGCTACGACATGTGTGTAAATAGTATGTGCTAAGATCTGTGTGTAAATGGTATATGCTAAGACCCTGTGTGTAAATGGTATATGCTAAGATCTATGTGTAAATGGCATGTGCTAAGATCTATGTGTAAATGGTATGTGCTAAGACCTGTGTGTAAATGGCATGTGCTAAGATCTATATGTAAATGGTATGTGCTAAGATCTATGTGTAAATGGTATGTGCTAAGATCTATGTGTAAATGGCATGTGCTAAGATCTATGTGTAAATGGTATGTGCTAAGATCTATGTGTAAATGGCATGTGCTAAGATCTATGTGTAAATGGCATGTGCTAAGATCTATGTGTAAATGGCATATGTTAAGATCTATGTGTAAATGGCATGTGCTAAGATCTATGTGTAAATGGCATGTGCTAAGATCTATGTGTAAATGGCATGTGCTAAGATCTATGTGTAAATGGCATGTGCTAAGATCTATGTGTAAATGGTATGTGCTAATAGAAGAAAAAAAGTTCAAGAACTCATAAAAACTCAAATAAAAAATAATGAATTGATTGAATATATCACCAGATTGCTTCGTGGTCAACAGACATTTTTCTTCCCAATCTATCTGTCTGAGGGTTTGAACCCTAGTGCTATCCTGTACGGAGCTTTGGTTCCATTAACTTCTTACTACGTCATCAAGAAGCTGATTATCGAGCCGTTTGTGCAGCACCAGAAACATAAGTAAGACTTTTTGTCACGGTCGTAATGTCTATTTTTAGACTTTCTTGAATTTGATGTTCCTTAGTCTCTGCTGTAATCATTAGTATTTTTCTGCGGTGTTTTGTGGTCAGTTTTTTTAGTATGGTGTCTGTTGTCATTCTATCTTAGTATTTTTCTGATTCTCTTGTCATTTTCTTAGTCTGTTTCTTTGTCTTGTATCTGTTTTCTAGTATCCTGTCCTTTACTTAATCTATTGTATTTTTTCTGAGTATTTCCTTTAGAATTTTTCTTAATCTTATCTTATCTTAACTACATTTGCCATGAAGCGTCGTGGGGAGATTTAGTTTTCTATCTTGTGCCAGGTGTGTTGCACTTGACCTTGTCAGTCCATGCTTTTGCAGGGGACTCTGAGTTATCTATCTATCGAGTTCTTGGCCCGCCTCATGCTCTGCGCCGAGTGTCGATTATTGTAGGCACGTGATGGTAGTATCTATTGTATTTTACTTAGTATTTTTCTTCTTCTATTGTCTTTTTTCTTGGTATTTTTCTTTTCTTGGTATTTTCCTTGTATTTTTCTTGGTATTTTTGGGGGTATTTTTCTGGTATTTTTCTTGCTATTTTTCTTGCTATTTTCCTTGTATTTTTCTTGCTATTTTTCTTGGTATTTTTCCTTGTATTTTTCTTGGTATTTTTCTTGGTATTTTTATTTGTATTTTTCCTTGTATTTTTCTTTTGTATTTTTCCTTGTATTTTTCTTGGTATTTTTCTTGGTATTTTTCTTGGTATTTTCCTTGTATTTTCTTGGTATTTTCCTCGTATTTTCCTGGTTTTTTTCTTGGTATTTTCCCTTGTATTTTCTTTGTATTTTCTTTGTATTTTCCTTGTATTTTTTCTTGTATTTTCCCTTGTATTTTTCTTGGTATTTTTCTTGGTATATTTCTTTGTATTTTTCCTGGTATTTTTCCTTGTATTTTTCTTAGTATTTTTCTTAGTAATCTCTTATTATTTTTCTTAATCTATTGTCTTTTTTCTTAGTGTTTATCAAAAATTTATGATTTATACCAACACATAACAAGTTTGTGTAGAATAGAGTAACATTACTGTGCCCACTTGAAGATCAATATAAGTCAATAATAAGACCAGATGTTGTGGAGGGACATGATCACCTTCTTCAGTATCCAGCACAATCTTGAAGAAGCATTGCAACTATTTCTCTTATTCCCCCTATATTCCTCAGGGATCTGGAGAGAACTAAAGAGGACTATGCTGATAAAATGGAACAAAGAAAATGTGAGGCAGAGAAAGCTGTGAGTATTGATAGTGGAAGCTGTGGGAGGGGTGTTTTGTGCGGTTTACGGGATTGGGTATATGCACATCTGTAAGAGCATGGTCAGGGGAAATCATCTTTTAGTAATAGTAGAGATTACAGAAAATCATCCTTAAATAATAGGAACGATTGAGGAAAATCATCTATTAGTAATAGTAGATAGTGGAGAAAGTCATCATTTTGTAGTAGTAGATAGGGAAGAAAGTCATCATTTTGTAGTAGTGGATAGGGAGGAAAGTCATCATTTTGTAGTAGTAGATAGGGAGGAAAGTCATCATTTTGTAGTAGTAGATAGGGAGGAAAGTCAACATTTTGTAGTAGTAGATAGGGAGGAAAGTCATCATTTTGTAGTAGTAGATAGGGAGGAAAGTCAACATTTTGTAGTAGTAGATAGGGAGGAAAGTCATCATTTTGTAGTAGTAGATAGGGAGGAAAGTCATCATTTTGTAGTAGTAGATAGGGAGGAAAGTCATCATTTTGTAGTAGTAGATAGTGGGAAAAGTCAACATTTTGTAGTAGTAGATAGTGGGAAAAGTCAACATTTTGTAGTAGTAGATAGTGGGAAAAGTCAACATTTTGTAGTAGTAGATAGTGGGAAAAGTCAACATTTTGTAGTAGATAGTGGGGAAAGTCAACATTTTGTAGTAGATAGGGAGGAAAGTCATCATTTAGTAGTAGTGGAGAGTAATGGGAATGTGGCTTTCTACAGGTTGAGTTGATGAAGGAAACTTATGAAAGATGTGTTGAACAAGAAGAGAGGAAGTCCGGTTTAGTCGTCATCAAGGCGTTGTATGGTAAACTGCATGCATCATTCGATGGGTGAGTTCTCAGTCGTTAACTAGCTATGTTTTGTATGCTTGTGTTCGTTCTTATCAACCTAGTTGATGGTTCGTGTGTTGTCGGGGCTCACACGGGGAGCAAAGAATAGTAACACTGCGACCTACAAGGCATGTCGTAAAAGTGACTGAGGTAGGGGGCGTAGGGATTGCTGCCCTAAGAAATAAAGAGCGTCACAGAAATCGGATGTGCTGGCCTACTTGTAGGCGCATAACTGGCACAATGTACAATCACTCTTAGGCTCAGATCACACACAAACCACAAAGAGTGATTTAACAAGTGGTCAATATGGAGCAAAGAGAAGAAGGTGATTTGGCATGATATGTTACATTACACCTGCAGGATGTGTTACATTACATCTGTAGGATATGTTACATTACACCTGTAGGATATGTTTATTACACATGTAGGATATGTTTATTACACATGTAGGATATGTTTATTACACTTGTAGGATAAGTTTATTACACATGTAGGATATGTTTATTACACATGTAGGATATGTTACATTACACATGTAGGATATGTTTATTACACATGTAGGATATGTTACATTACACATGTAGGATATGTTTATTACACTTGTATTCTTAAAACAAATAACAATGTTCCATAATTGTTCCATAAATTATGACTAAAGAGAAATATTAGAGCAATCATGCATCGATGTAACCATCCCAGTTCAAGCCCTTGTCAAGGACTCCAAACTGATTCTTCCAGAAACATCTTCCAAGGTTGGTGCCATTATGTTGTTTGTTTGTTTGCGTTCGTTTGTTCAACAAAGACAATCATCTTCTTCTTTGCGTTCGTTCTTTACGACCAATTTTAATTACTCTTTGTGATATGTTTGATCTTTGCCAAGAACGTGTATACATTGCACATTGGTTTGGTAGGCCCCTAAACGCATAGACTTCTACATGTTTAGGACATGTGCATCCGATTTCAGCCAAAACCAAGTTAATCACTCATAACCATCTATGTAATTTGCACTGATCGCTAACCATCTCACTGATTTTGAACACCAGATCTTCTTCTTCTTCAGCGATCTCTGGTCATGCGCTTAATTTACTGTGGACCACAAAATGGGCAGTCAGCTTCAGGTCTGTCAGGTTTCCCAAAGCTTAGTTTTCAGGTCGACTGGGTGTGGTCACATGTTGCTTCTCAGCTCACACAGGAGAGGACAGTCTTGCAGGATATGCTCTGGTGTCTGTTCCGCCTGCTGACACTGGCAGAGAACTGTTTGACTTATTCCTAATCTATATAAGTGTTTGTTGAGTCTGCAGTGTCCGGTCGTAGTGCAATATAATGACCTGGTCTCTTCTCCTTCAGTCTTTGAGGGAGTCTTTTCCATAATCATATCCAGTGTGTGTCTTCCAGTCTGCTGCAGATTTTCTCTGTATGCGGGTTTTAACCTCTTGAAAAGACAAGGGTTGGTAAATTGCTCTTTGGCACTGCCCTCCTTAGCTAAGACATCGGCACTCTCATTGCCTGCAATGCCACAGTGAGATGGAATCCACTGCAAGTGAATTTCTGCCTTTTCTGAAAGCTGAGCAAGTTCTCTTTTTAGGTTTTGTAAATAACAGATGATCAACAGCATTTTCATACCTACTTTGTGTTACTAGAGTCAAACATGGACAATGAGCAAAGCACAGTTGCAAAAATAACTACTTGTTAAATGTGTTGCCTGCGAAAAGTTACCAACAACACCAGAAAAGACAGAGTCACCAACATCAGCATAAGAAAGAAAGTTGGGCAGAACCTTGATGTAATTACATTGAGAAACAAAGAATGAAGTGGTTTAGCCACTTAATAAGAATGCATCCAAACTCCACAGTATACAGAGTCTCCTACAAAAGAACATGAGGAAAGAAGGCAAGAGGAAGACCACGAAAAGATGGTTCGATGACATAGCAGAATCATGTCAAAGAGCAAAATTATCAATCATCCAAGCCACCACCTGAGATGGGGGCCTGAGTTTCGCCCTATGCGGGCCCACATCTCTTCGCTAGATGCACCTCTCATCCTATATGTTTATTTGTTCATTTCCCCCTCCCTAAGGCTCGGAGTTTCGTCACCTGCAACTCAACTCGGGCCCTACCTTCGGACTCTGAGTTTCGCCCTGACCTGGGACTTAACTCGAGTCCCCACCCCTGAGATGGGGCTCGAATTTTCGCACCATGTGGGCCGACGACTCTTCTTTGGATGCACCCCTCATCCCTTCATGTTTATCCGTCCAGCTTTTTCCATCGTCCGGGAGAGACAAGCATTAATTTTCATTCTGGGATTCCACCCGTCTGTGTTGCGAGCGGTTCCCATCCGGCGTGACTACCTCTGCGTCTCTACCTACACCAGAGTATCTCTCCCTCGATACCTACCCACTTAGCCAGACAGGAACAGTGTCTGTTACCAGGTTCACCACGTGGAGGTGGGTAGGATCTTGATTAGTGCCAGCTCACTAATTCTGGCGCGGCGTTGTCCCCATGCGCCTTTGACCCCGCTCTGCAGTCTGATGTGCCTGTACACATGGCATGAATCTAAAAGCAGGTGTTGTTCTGACTGTTCTTCTAATTTCTTCATTTCTTATATGGTCTCTTCTTGTTTTATTTACCGCTTTCCTCAAGCATCTTATTTCACAGGTGGTAATTTTTCCTTTCTTGTTCTGTTGTCAGTATCCATGTTTGGCCCTGGTAGCACAGTGTTGGTATAAAGATTGCATTTATAATCTGTCTTTTAGTCTCTACTGGAATTGCTGGGTGTTTCTAGATTGGGGTAAGTTTTTTTTTTTTTTTTTTTTGTCCGCTTTCAACTCAGACGAAGTTTCATCTCTGAAACTGATTTTTGCGTGAAAATCTGTTTTTCCAATTTCTTACAATGGCAGCAGCGTGCACATTGTAAATTACTTTACACTGGCAGCCGTGTGCTCAATGTACTCGTAATTAGTATTCCTCGCCATACAGGCAGATTTTCTCCGACTTCAGAGGTACTCATGTTATCGTCCTGAGTAAGACCAGGGGACTCGAACAAATGCCGGACAGTAGGTTCGAACCCGAGCTATGAGGCGTCTCACAGCTAGCAGGCCGAGCTACTATCAACTACTCTAGGCAGTCCCCTATTGGGGTAAGTTGATATGTACTGTTGCGATCTCTCTGTCCAGTCTACTATTGCAACAGTTATCAAACATGCCCCTGCCCGCCGCATCCTCTCTCCAACATATTATCATTATGGGAGACAATCACCAAAAAATGATGTTATTATTGAATAACTCTCTGTAATTTTCTCAGAGTGGTCTCCCTGGTTTCTATGACCCCTGCATCAGCGAGGAGAAGCTGCTGTATATCAAATACAAGTTCAAAGGTCGCTTGCATCAAATCTTCATCTCCAACACAGAGCCTGTCAGACTCCCGCAGCAGAGTAAGTAACTTGTGTGTGTTTCTCTCCTTGTGTGTTTGCTTGATCGTTCTTCTTCACCTTTCTACTCCCAACGGAGCACAGGTCTTCAACAAACTTCTTCCAGCTCTTCCTCTCTTCTACCATCCCTTCCAATTCTTTCCATGTTTTACCTATCCTTTTAATATCAGTCTCTAGCTCTCTTCTCCAGGTATGTCTAGGTCTTCCCTTACTCCTCTTTCCCTGCGGGTTCCAAAACAGTGCCTGTCTGGCAATGCTTCCGGTCGATCTTCTCAATGTTTGTCCTATCCATCACCAGAGTTTCTTCCCAAGCTCTTTCATAATTGGTATCTGCTTAGCTCTTGTGTTCGCCTGCTGTGAATTCAGGATGTCTGGTATCGCGCGAGCTGCCTAAGAGCGATTGTACATTGTGCCAGTTATGCGCCTACAAGTAGGCCAGCACATCCAATTTCTGCAAAGCTTTTTATTTATTATGGTAGCTTCCCTTGGCCACTACCTCAGTTGCCTCTTACAACATGCCTTGTAGGCCGCAGTGTTACTATTCTTCGTTCCCCCTTGCAAGCTCCATCATAATGATACTCCCAGTATTCTATGTAGACACTTTATCTCTACCATGACTAGTTTTATTTTATCTTTTGATGTCGGCGTCATCACCCAAGTCTTTACCGGGGCCCAAAGTCTTTGCATTTAGGGGCCTACCAAACCAATGTGCACCGTATACATGTTCTTGGCAAAGATCAAACATATCACAAAGAGTGATTAAAATTGCTCGTAAAGAACGAACGAAAGAAGAAGAAGAAGACTAGGCTAGCTTCCATTGGCCACTACCTCAGTTGCCTCTTACAACATGCCTTGTAGTTCGCAGTGTTAATATTCTTTGTTCCCCCTTGCGAGCTCCATCATAATGAAACTCCCAGTATTCTACGTAGACACTTCATCTCTGTCGTGACTAGTTTTCTTCTGTTGTCTATTCTATAGATATCTTCTTCTTTGCGTTCGTTCTTTACGACCAATTTTAATCACTCTTTGTGATATGTTTGATCTTTGCCAAGAACGTGTATACGTTGCACATTGGTTTGTAGGCCCCTAAACTCATAGACTTCTACATGTTTAGGACACGTGCATCCGATTTCAGCCAAGATTTCTATTCCATTCATCCGATTTCAATAGATATGTCTTGTGTGGATATACTGTTCTGGACATGCGGGTGTTTATGGTAATGAGAGATCGGACAGGCTTGCATCAACAACATCGATTGTTGTGGAGTTGAAGATGGATATGGGAAATTTTCTTCGGTTTCTTCGCGACTGCCTGTTGGATGAGGACACTAAAATAGATGTTGAATCGATTCAATGAGTTAAGCAGTTTGAAGTTACCCGTTGTACAAGTAGAACTGGATGCCTGAGAGGCAGAGTGAGGAGTGGGTTTAATCAGCAAGCCACGGAAACCATCAGTATGCATACTCTACGATATCTGTTGGGGAAGACTGAGCACCTATGGGTCTGCTTGGAGTGCAATGATGTCAGTTTAGTAAGCAATAGCTATGTCTTGTAATAAATGTCAGTGGATGGAGATCTGTGAAGATCAGATCATTTTTTTAATGAAAACTATTTTATCATCAGTTTTCTCTTCTCGATTTGTTTTTTGCAGAACACATCATGCCTATTGAAACTCCCTTGTCGTCTTCTTTGTCGAGACCTCCGTCTAGCTCTTCGTGACACGGACAGCTTCACAAGGATGACAAAACATCTCATTGCTGTGTGGAAAGGATGATTTAGTCAAGAATATGTAAAAGGAGGATTTAGTCAGTAATTACTGAAAATATGATTCAATCAATAATGTATAAAAGGATGATTTAGTCAATAATGTGGGAAAAGATGATTTAGCCAGTTTATTGTAAAAAATATGATTTGGTGAGAAATGTATGAAAGGATGATTTAGTCAGTGATGTGTGGAAGGATGATTTAGTCAGTGATGTGTGGAAGGATGATTTAGTTAATAATGTGTTAAAGGATGATTTAGCCAGTTTATTGTAAAAAGGATGATTTGATCAGAAATGTCTGAAAAGGTGATTTAGTCGGTTATGTGTAAAAGGATGATTTAGTTAATAATGTGGGGAAGGATAATTTATTCACTTATGTAGAAAATGATGATTTAGTCCATGATGTAGGAAAAATTGATTTAATCAGTTATGTAGGAAAAATTGATTTAGTCAGTGATGTGTAAAAAAAGATAATTTAGTCAATGTTTAAAAAAGATAATTTAGTCAATGATGTGTAAAATAAATTATTTAGTCAGTGATGTGTAAAAAGATGATTTAGTCAATGATGTGCAAATAAGATGATTTAGTCAATGTTGTGTAAAAAGATGTTTTAGTCAGCGATGTGTAAAAAGATGATTTAGTCAATGACGTGTAAATAAAGATGATTTAGTTAGTGATGTGTAAAAATGAAGATTTAGTCAGTGATGTGTAAAAAGATTGTTTAGTCAGTGATGTGTGAAAAGATGATTTATTCAATGATGTGTGAAAAGATGATTTATTCAGTGATGTGTTAAAAGATTGCTTAGTCAGTGATGTGTGAAAAGATGATTTATTCAGTGATGTGTTAAAAGATTGTTTAGTCAGTGATGTGTGAAAAGATGATTTAGTTAGTGATGTGTGAAAAGATGATTTAGTCAGTGTTGTGTGAAAAAATTATTTAATCAGTGATGTGTAAAAAGATGATTTAGTCAGTGTTGTGTGAAAAGATGATTTAGTCAGTGTTGTGTGAAAAGATGATTTAATCAGTGATGTGTGAAAGGTTAGAACATATATTTTCTACCTTTATAAATGGAAAATGAGAGCGGGTATTTTCGATATTTTTTAAAGCAAGAGTTTTCTAATTTCATTCATGAAAGGGGAGAACAGATATTTTGTAGAGTTTTTTCAATAAAGGTGAGCACAGGTATTTTTCTAGTATTTTAAATAAAGGTGAAAACAGGTACTTTTTAAGGTTTTATTAGACAGGTAAGAATATGTATTTTTTAGTATTTTAAAGAAAAGTAAGAAGAGGTATTTTTCTAATTTTTTTAAAGAAATGGAGAATAGGTATTTTCTAGTATTTTAAAGACTGCTAGCACAGGTATTTTCTAGTATTTTAAAGACAGGTACACCCAGGTATTTTCTAGTATTTTAAATACAGGTAAGCACAGGTATTTTCTAGTATTTTATAGACAGGTAAGCACAGGTATTTTCTAGTATTTTATAGACATGTAAGTATAGGTATTTTCTAGTATTTTGAAGACAGGTAAGCACAGGTAGTTCTTTCAAAAAAGGATCTAAAGCCAAATGACTGATTTCATTGCACCGGGTTTTACCCCATATGCTCGGCCCCTCTCTGCAGAAATAGCACGCCCACTTTCCTAGAGTATTGAACGAACTCTGTAGCTCCGGCAACAATCCATGGGGTCTCTGGGAAAATAATGCACTCGTGAACAGAACTACGCACTCCGGATTCAAATCCGCGAACTTCGGAACACACTGCAAAAGCTTACCCACTTAGAGACCCCCCCACCCTCCTCCTCTATGGCAGAAACCTGGTGTAATGAAGTTGAGCTATCACTCTACCTCCCTCGTGCCTTGTCAGTCCCGGTTGTAGGATAGCTCCTATGCGAATTCAAGCTTTATTCTTTGAACACTTTTACTTGTTAACCACTCTGTGTGATTTGTATGTGATCTGAGCCTAAGAGCGATTGTACGTTGTGTCAATTATGCGCCTACCCCAATGTGCCATGACGTTGATGACATAACATAGCATGTGCCTACAAGTAGGTCAGCACATCTGATTTCTTAGTTTTTAAAATTTACTTGGGTAGCATCCCTAGGGCCTACATCAGTTGCCTCTTACGACATGCCTTGTAGATCGCAGTGGTACTATTCTTTGTTCCCCGGCACCACACGGGCAAAGCAATCTTATAGCTGGTTGGATTTTGTAGCTAAATTTGTTTACCGGTTGAGGTAGCCGGCCCAAAGCTGAACCCTACCGTAGGAACCTCTTATGACACACCTTGTAGGTTGTAGTGCTAATACTCTGTGCTACTCTTGTGGGCCTCGTCAACATACGAGGGATTCTTTGATTTTCAACTCTTTTTTTTTTTCTTCGATTCTTTACTTTTCAAGTGTTCTTTTGTGTGTGTGTGTGTAAAATAAAAATATTTTTTTTTGGTTGACTTCTATAAATTCAGGAGTAGTCATGGTACCTCGGACTGGATTTTTGCGTGAAGTCTTGCTTACTTTATCATCAGTGTCCCTCATCATTTAGGTGAGACTTACTCCATTTTCATCGTTTCTTTTTCTCTCAAGTTCCAGGAGAAATTATTTCTATTTTGTTTTTGTATACCCAGGAAGTTCTTCTTCTGGCGATCATTCTTAAGGCCGTTTTTTTATCATTTTATTGTGATATATAAAATGCCTAACAACAAGAACGGATGTACCATTTGGAGCTCTGGTGCTTATTTTTCGGTGGTGTGTTCGGTTTAAACCAGCGGTTACTTGGTTCGCTCTTCGTTAGTCCTTTGCTGTCCCCAGCCAAACCTGCAAGGCAGCAGGTTGCTATTTTCTTTTAGGGCAGCGACCCTTAGATGGCCTGCCCTCCCGGGCTGATGAGCGTCATCTGCCCAGCGAACTGGTCTTTTTTATGGACTACTTGGTCTGCCGCCCGTCCAGTTTTGTGTACGGTTTGCTCCGCTATCCTTTGATTGTCCCCAATCAAACTACAAGGCAACAGTAGCCAGGAGGTTATGAAGCACTCTGTGAAGTGTAGAATACTGTAGGTTTTGAAGGCTTTGGCTCAGATGTGATAGATTTAGGCTGGTAACAAGAGAATCAAAGTTTCAATAAAGAAATGATGAAACATATATTTGCTGTGAATAGTTTTGTTTTAATATTGAATTCTTCTTGTTCTGAATTATTGTTGTTACCAGTTAATTTTGTTTTAAATCCTTGTCGTAAAATATTGTGAATTTTTCTTGTTTGACGTTCTTGTGAATTTTTCTTGTTTGACGTTCTTGTGAATTTTTCTTGTTTGACGTTCTTGTGAATTTTTCTTGTTTAACGTTCTTGTGAATTTTTCTTCTTTTAAATTCTTGTAATTGTGAATTTTTCTTCTTTTAAATTCTTGTAATTGTGAATTTTTGTTGTTAAACAATGTATGTTTCGGTTTTTTTAAGTGTTTATGATTTGATCTATAATTTTTTTTTTTCGCTTGCTTGCTTTGAATTCAGACGGAGTCAATGCTTTTAACTCCTTATAGACCTCTCTTTTCTTTCTTTCTTTCGTCCGCTTTCAACTCAGACGAAGTTTCATCTCTGAAACTGATTTTTGCGTGAAAATCTGTTTTCCAATTTCTTACAATGGCAGCAGCGTGCACATTGTAAATTACTTTACACTGGCAGCCGTGTGCTCAATGTACTCGTAATTAGTATTCCCTCGCCATACAGGCAGATTTTCTCCGACTTCAGAGGTACTCACGTTATCGTCCTGAGTAAGACCAGGGACTCGAACAAATGCCGGATAGTGGGTTCGAACCCGAGCTATGAGGCGTCTCACAGCTAGCAGGTCGAGTTACTATCAACTACTCTAGGCAGTCCCCCCCCTTGTAGACCAAATGCCACAGTATGGAGCTTTGGGTTGGACACCTTTTTACTGGTAGCCACACTATCGGTATGAGAGCCGCTGTAGCGTAGTTGTTAGTGAACTCGCTTCGCAAGGCTGGTGGTCTGGGTTCAGCTCCCGCGTGGAATTTTTCCCGACCACGACGGCTCTCAGGTCGACCCAGCCTCAACTGGGTACCAGACATGCTCTGGGAAAGTAAACGCGGCCGGCGTGATGCTGACCACATCACCCATCGTGTGCCGACGGTTAATGAAAAATACAGGCCTAACACTGTATTGACCTTTTGGTTATTGGTTACTAAACTGACATCATTGCACTCCGGGCAGACCCATAGGTGCTCAGTCTCCCCAACAGATATCGAAGAGTATGCATACTGATGGTTCCTGTGGCTCGCTGATTTGTATTGACCTATATACCACGAGGTATGAAAGGGTTCCTTTACACTATCGTTACATATGTAACGATGGAGACTGGTGAGGAGATCAAGTCAAGACTTGAGATGGCTTCAGCTGCTATGTCTCGGCTAAACGTGATATGGAAAAGCAAAATCAGCACTTTGGTAAAAATCAATATCTACAGATCGCTGGTGCTATCCATTCTTTTATACGGTTGTGAGAGCTGGACTCTCAATGCAGAACTGGAACGAAGAATACAGGCTTTGGAATATAAGTGTTACAGACGGGTACTACGTATTAGTTACATAGAACATAAGACGAATATAAGTGTTACAGACGAGTACTACGTATTAGTTACATAGAACATACGACGAATATTTATGTAAGAGACCAAATAAACAACCTTGCAGGTCGACAAGAGCTACTCTTGACAATCGTGAAAAGGCGTAAACTTTCGTGGTTCGGGCATGTGATGAGACATAGCTCACTCTCTAAGACTATCCTACAGGGAACAGTTGAGGCTGGAAGAAAGAAAGGAGGACAGAGAAAATCCTGGTTTGAGAACATCAAGAGCTGGTCAGGACAGAGTTTCTCCACACTCGCTCGAGAAGTTGAAGACAGAGACTCATGGCATGCTTTTTGTGCTAATGTCTCCACAGTGACACTCCTACAACCCTAACGGGTTATGGGTTTTATTATTATTATTATACACTAAAAACAAACGTGGAGGTTTTAAATCATGCCTGCACACAAAGAAACCTTATCAAAAGAATAAGAATCCGACAATCAAGGTTCTTCGGGCATATAATGCGAAAAGGTTTAGAACATTTGGTGACAACAGGTAAAATTCAGGAAAGGAGATATCGTGGAAGACAGAGGGAGAAGATGTTGGATGGCCTGACATCATGGTTCTACAAAATATCGACGTCAGAACTGATTACATGCACCAAGCAAAGAGAGTTGTGGAGAAACATGATCGCCTACGCCGGCAGGTACGGCACTTGATTGATTGAATGGGAGTTTTGTTTTTTAAAGCAAATGGCTTGTAAAAACATGGCTTTTGCCCTGGTCAACTAAGAATTGATCAGCATTTATAACTGAGTTTTGTGCTAAACAAGGAAACAGGTATAGACAAGGAAGGGAAAACAATTCCTACACGCTCAAACAATGAGACAAGACAGGCATTGTTTTGGAACCCGCAGGTAAAGAGGAGTAGGGGAGGGCCTAAAGATATCTGGAGAATAGAGCTGTAGACTGATATTGCGTGTTCGTAGCTCGTTGGACCACGGGTGATAAGCCCCCCCTGTGAGTGCGGTTCACTTCTGCGGGTGGCAGAAAAGCCACAGGTTCTCCAGATGTAGGGTGTTCGTGGCACCGAACCGAAGGGTTACGATGTCCATGACACCGAGCCGAAAAGCTGAAGTGCTTCTGGATCGGAAAAAAAGACATTAAATGGAGAGGCGGAACGTAGAGGGCGTTGGAAGGAACTGCAAGAGAGAGAAATAGCTGAAAGATGTTTATACCTGTGCTCCTTTGGGAGTTGAAAGAGAAGAAGAGGAAGCAATGAAACAAGTCATAAACACGAAACAAATACTTTACCAGTTCTCAGACCAAAACACAAAGTCTTAATCCATCTTGATTATGCTTGTACGCTTTCGTAGTAACAGATTGCCCCTGTGTTCACGGGGCTGACAAGATGAGCAAATAATAGTCTTTTTTCTTTGCATTCGTTCTTTACTACCAATTTTAATCACTCTTTGTGATATGTTTGATCTTTGCCAAGAACGTGTATACGTTGCACATTGGTTTGGTAGACCCTAAACGCATAGACTTGACACGTTTAGGACACATGCATCCGATTTCAGCCAAACCTCCGTAGTCGCCTCTTACGACATGCATTGCAGGTAACAGTGGTTCTATTCTTTACACCCCAAATTTGGGCCCCGGTAACCACTCGGGCGACAAATAATAGTAACGCTACCACCTACAAAGCGTATCGTAAGAGGCGACTCAGGTGGGGAAACTACCTAGTAAATAAAAAACTGGGAGCTGGCCTACTTGTATACGCATAACATTTTATGGTGAGCTGAAAAGTGGTAAACGCTCACAGGGGCCCAAAAAGTGATTCAAAGATACACTCAAGAACTCGGTGAAATCTTTTGGCATAGATGTCAACAACTGGGAGAATGCTGCTCAAGACAGATCAGCCTGGCGCACACTTCTTTGACACGGTTCCTCTGCCTGCGAGGCAGATAGAACATCACGGATGGAGCAAAAACGTCCCACAAGTGTAAGTATACATTGCCCACACTGTACAAGAACATTTCAAGCCCCATCGGGCTCACTAGTCATCTACGCACACACAGACAAACATAACGCAACTACATTCCCTTGGATGAAAATTTGTGTGGTCATCATCACCCGTGATGGACGAGCATCATACGCATAACTGGCACAACGTAAATCGCTCTTAGACTCAGATAACATATAAATCATAAGAGTGGTTTAACAAATGGTCGATATGAAGCGCTCGAATAGGATGATTCCATGTTGAAGTTGAACACGTAAAGAACCCTTGGCAGCTCAAAATCGAGAAGAACAAGCTGAAAAGCCCTTGCGGGTCCCGGAATCAGACGGGCAAAACAAGAAACCTGCCAATGGTTCTTTCGCGTTCTTAAATTGAACACGTGACCTACGTTTTATCGTCCGTCTCTGATAGGACTATGAACTCGATCTCACCTACGATGAGATGAGAGATCGTCTGAGTGGTTACCGGGGCCCAAATTTGGGGTGTAAAGAATAGAACCACTGTTACCTGCCAAGCATGTCGTAAGAGGCAACTAAGGAGGTTTGGCTGAAATCGGATGCATGTGTCCTAAACGTGTAGAAGTCTATGTGTTTAGGGGCCTACCAAACCAATGTGCAACGTATACATGTTCTTGGCAAAGATCAAACATATCACAAATAGTGATTAAAATTGGTCGTAAAGAACTAACGCAAAGAAGAAGAAGAAGATCAGAGATGTGGAAAAATATCCCAATAGCTTCATGAGGGAGCGAACTGAGTACTTTTGGAACGAGGGGTTAGCACCTTACCTACACACCACAGAGAACCTTTGTTATACAATGTGGTTGGCATCAGCGGCGTCGCTATATTCCCCAGTACCTGTCAATGACGTCTCAGTTCGGTCTCAAAATGTTGTCAGCACGATCGGAAACCAATCGGTGTCTTCCATTCTTGTCTTAACTCCAGGCATGCACTGTTGGAACTTATTTGCTGCTATACATGAGTCGGCAAAGTTGTCTTAGAAGTCATCTATTTATGGCCTTTTTCGTCTTTACAGACGGTCTACTGGCAAGTGTTTTACTGTGAAAACTTTTGAGTTTGCGCCTGTCTCACTTGTCTTTACAGACGGTCTACTGGCAAGTGTTTTACTGTGACAACTTTTGAGTTTGTGCCTGTCTCACTTGTCTTTACAGACGGTCTACTGGCAAGTGTTTTACTGTGACAACTTCTGAGTTTGCGCCTGTCTCACTTGTCTTTACAGACGGTCTACTGGCAAGTGTTTTACTGTGACAACTTCTGAGTTTGCGCCTGTCTCACTTGTCTTTACAGACGGTCTACTGGCAAGTGTTTTACTGTGACAACTTCTGAGTTTGCGCCTGTCTCACTTGTCTTTACAGACGGTCTACTGGCAAGTGTTTTACTGTGACAACTTTTGAGTTTGTGCCTGTCTCACTTGTCTTTACAGACGGTCTACTGGCAAGTGTTTTACTGTGACAACTTCTGAGTTTGTGCCTGTCTCACTTGTCTTTACAGACGGTCTACTGGCAAGTGTTTTACTGTGACAACTTTTGAGTTTGTGCCTGTCTCACTTGTCTTTACAGACGGTCTACTGGCAAGTGTTTTACTGTGACAACTTTTGAGTTTGTGCCTGTCTCACTTGTCTTTACAGACGGTCTACTGGCAAGTGTTTTACTGTGACAACTTTTGAGTTTGTGCCTTGTCTCACTTGTCTTTACAGACGTCTACTGGCAAGTGTTTACTGTGACAACTTTTGAGTTTGTGCCTGTTCACTTGTCTTTACAGAGAGTCTACTGGCAAGTGTTTACTGTGACAACTTCTGAGTTTGTCCTGTCTACTTGTCTTTAAGACGGCTACTGGCAAGTGTTTTACTGTGACAACTTCTGAGTTTGTCCTGTTCGCTGTCTTACAGACGTCTACTGGCAAGTGTTTTCTGGACAACTTTTTAGAGTTTGCCTCGTCTCACTAGTCTTTCCCAACGGCTACTGGAAAGTAGGTTTACTGTGACAACTTCCTTGTTGACCGCTTGCTCTTGTTTGTTTTCACTTTAAGTTGGCTATTTTACAGGAGTTCATGGCACTAGTTTTAACAGTTTAGATTCTATAAAAGCTTCATAATAGCTAGTTTCGCATTGAGACCGAAAAAGAGCTTATTGTACTAGTTTTCCCCATTTGTTTACGATATAAAGAAATTGGTGGTATAGAAGAAGTAAGTATTACTGTCCCATTTGTTTGACCATATAAAAGGCTTCATTGGTTTGCTATTCCCATTTGTTTGACCGATAAAAGATTCTGTTAGCTTTTCCATTTGTTTGACATATAAACTCATTCTAGCTAGTTTTCCCCATTTGTTTGACCGATAAAAAGAGCTTAATTGGTTAGCTAGTTTTCCCATTTGTTTGAACCGATATAAAAGAGCTTCATTGGGTTAGCTAGTTTTCCCCATTTGTTTGAACCGATATAAAAGAGCTTCATTGGTTTAGCTAGTTTTCCCCATTTGTTTGAACCGATATAAAAGAGCTTCATTGGTTTAGCTAGTTTTCCCCATTTGTTTGGACCGATATAAAAGAGCTTCATTGGGTTAGCTAGTTTTCCCCATTTGTTTGAACCGATATAAAAGAGCTTCATTGGTTAGCTAGTTTTCCATTTGTTTGAACCGATATAAAGAGCTTCATTGGGTTAGCTAGTTTTCCCCATTTGTTTGAACCGATATAAAAGAGCTTCATTGGTTTAGCTAGTTTTCCCCATTTGTTTGAACCGATATAAAAGAGCTTCATTGGTTTAGCTAGTTTTCCCCATTTGTTTGGACCGATATAAAAGAGCTTCATTGGGTTAGCTAGTTTTCCCAATTTGTTTGAACCGATATAAAGAGCTTCATTGGTTAGCTAGTTTTCCCCATTTGTTTGGACCGATATAAAAGAGCTTCATTGGGTTAGCTAGTTTTCCACATTTGTTTGGACCGATATAAAAGAGCTTCATTGGGTTAGCTAGTTTTCCCAATTTGTTTGAACCGATATAAAAGAGCTTCATTGGGTTAGCTAGTTTTCCCAATTTGTTTGAACCGATAGAAAAGAGCTTCATTGGGTTAGCTAGTTTTCCCCATTTGTTTGAACCGATATAAAAGAGCTTCATTGGGTTAGCTAGTTTTCCCCCTTTGTTTGGACCGATTATAAAGAGCTTCATTGGGTTAGCTAGTTTTCCCATTTGTTTGGACCGATATAAAAAGCTTCATTGGGTTAGCTAGTTTTCCCATTTGTTTGAACCGATATAAAAGAGCTTCATTGGGTTAGCTAGTTTTCCCAATTTGTTTGGACCGATATAAAAGAGCTTCATTGGGTTAGCTAGTTTTCCCAATTTGTTTGAACCGATATAAAAGAGCTTCATTGGGTTAGCTAGTTTTCCCATTTGTTTGACCAGATATAAAAGAGCTTCATTGGGTTAGCTAGTTTTCCCCATTTGTTTGGACCGATATAAAAGAGCTTCATTGGTTTAGCTAGTTTTCCCCATTTGTTTGAACCGATATAAAGAGCTTCATTAGGTTAGCTAGTTTTCCCCATTTGTTTGAACCGATAAAAAGAGCTTCATTAGGTTAGCTAGTTTTCCCCATTTGTTTGAACCGATATAAAAGAGCTTCATTGGGTTAGCTAGTTTTCCCCATTTGTTTGGACCGATATAAAAGAGCTTCATTGGGTTAGCTAGTTTTCCCAATTTGTTTGAACCGATATAAAAGAGCTTCATTGGGTTAGCTAGTTTTCCCAATTTGTTTGAACCGATATAAAAGAGCTTCATTGGGTTAGCTAGTTTTCCCCATTTGTTTGAACCGATATAAAGAGCTTCATTAGGTTAGCTAGTTTTCCCCATTTGTTTGACCGATATAAAAGAGCTTCATTAGGTTAGCTAGTTTTCCCCATTTGTTTGAACCGATATAAAAGAGCTTCATTGGGTTAGCTAGTTTTCCCCATTTGTTTGGACCGATATAAAAGAGCTTCATTGGTTTAGCTAGTTTTCCCCATTTGTTTGAACCGATATAAAAGAGCTTCATTTGGTTAGCTAGTTTTCCCCATTTGTTTGAACCGATATAAAAGAGCTTCATTGGGTTAGCTAGTTTTCCCAATTTGTTTGAACCGATATAAAAGAGCTTCATTGGGTTAGCTAGTTTTCCCATTTGTTTGAAACCGATATAAAGAGCTTCATTGGGTTAGCTAGTTTTCCCATTTGTTTGGACCGATATAAAAGAGCTTCATTGGTTTAGCTAGTTTTCCCCATTTGTTTGAACCGATATAAAAGAGCTTCATTGGTTTAGCTAGTTTTCCCCATTTGTTTGGACCGATATAAAAGAGCTTCATTGGGTTAGCTAGTTTTCCCCATTTGTTTGAACCGATATAAAAGAGCTTCATTGGGTTAGCTAGTTTTCCCCATTTGTTTGGACCGATATAAAAGAGCTTCATTGGGTTAGCTAGTTTTCCCCATTTGTTTGGACCGATATAAAAGAGCTTCATTGGGTTAGCTAGTTTTCCCCATTTGTTTGAACCGATATAAAAGAGCTTCATTGGGTTAGCTAGTTTTCCCCATTTGTTTGGACCGATATAAAAGAGCTTCATTGGTTTAGCTAGTTTTCCCCATTTGTTTGAACCGATATAAAAGAGCTTCATTGTGTTAGCTAGTTTTCCCCATTTGTTTGGACCGATATAAAAGAGCTTCATTGGTTTAGCTAGTTTTCCCCATTTGTTTGAACCGATATAAAAGAGCTTCATTGGTTTAGCTAGTTTTCCCCATTTGTTTGAACCGATATAAAAGAGCTTCATTGGGTTAGCTAGTTTTCCCAATTTGTTTGAACCGATATAAAAGAGCTTCATTGGGTTAGCTAGTTTTCCCCATTTGTTTGAACCGATATAAAAGAGCTTCATTGGGTTAGCTAGTTTTCCCAATTTGTTTGAACCGATATAAAAGAGCTTCATTGGGTTAGCTAGTTTTCCCCATTTGTTTGGACCGATATAAAAGAGCTTCATTGGTTAGCTAGTTTTTTCCCATTTGTTTGAACCGATATAAAAGAGCTTCATTGGGTTAGCTAGTTTTCCCCATTTGTTTGGACCGATATAAAAGAGCTTCATTGGGTTAGCTAGTTTTCCCATTTGTTTGAACGATATAAAAGAGCTTCATTGGGTTAGCTAGTTTTCCCATTTGTTTGGACGATATAAAAGAGCTTCATTAGGTTAGCTAGTTTTCCCATTTGTTTGGACCGATATAAAAGAGCTTCATTGGTTTAGCTAGTTTTCCCCATTTGTTTGAACCGATATAAAAGAGCTTCATTGGGTTAGCTAGTTTTCCCCATTTGTTTGGACCGATATAAAAGAGCTTCATTGGTTTAGCTAGTTTTCCCCATTTGTTTGAACCGATATAAAAGAGCTTCATTGGGTTAGCTAGTTTTCCCCATTTGTTTGGACCGATAGAAAAGAGCTTCATTGGGTTAGCTAGTTTTCCCCATTTGTTTGAACCGATATAAAAGAGCTTCATTGGGTTAGCTAGTTTTCCCAATTTGTTTGAACCGATATAAAAGAGCTTCATTGGGTTAGCTAGTTTTCCCCATTTGTTTGACCGATATAAAAGAGCTTCATTAGGTTAGCTAGTTTTCCCCATTTGTTTGAACCGATATAAAAGAGCTTCATTGGTTTAGCTAGTTTTCCCCATTTGTTTGGACCGATATAAAAGAGCTTCATTGGGTTAGCTAGTTTTCCCCATTTGTTTGAACCGATATAAAAGAGCTTCATTGGGTTAGCTAGTTTTCCCAATTTGTTTGAACCGATATAAAAGAGCTTCATTGGGTTAGCTAGTTTCTCCCATTTATTTGAACCTTTGATATAAAAGAGCTTCATTGGGTTAGCTAGTTTTCCCATTTGTTTGGACCGATATAAAAGAGCTTCATTGGTTTAGCTAGTTTTCCCCATTTGTTTGGACCGATATAAAAGAGCTTCATTGGGTTAGCTAGTTTTCCCAATTTGTTTGAACCGATATAAAGAGCTTCATGGGTTAGCTAGTTTTCCCCATTTGTTTGAACCGATAGAAAAGAGCTTCATTGGTTTAGCTAGTTTTCCCCATTTGTTTGGACCGATATAAAAGAGCTTCATTGGGTTAGCTAGTTTTCCCCATTTGTTTGAACCGATATAAAAGAGCTTCATTGGGTTAGCTAGTTTTCCCCATTTGTTTGGACCGATATAAAGAGCTTCATTGGTTAGCTAGTTTTCCCATTTGTTTGGACCGATATAAAAGAGCTTCATTGGGTTAGCTAGTTTTCCCCATTTGTTTGAACCGATATAAAAGAGCTTCATTGGGTTAGCTAGTTTTCCCAATTTGTTTGAACCGATATAAAAGAGCTTCATTGGGTTAGCTAGTTTTCCCAATTTGTTTGAACCGATAGAAAAGAGCTTCATTGGGTTAGCTAGTTTTCCCCATTTGTTTGGACCGATATAAAAGAGCTTCATTGGGTTAGCTAGTTTTCCCCATTTGTTTGGACCGATATAAAAGAGCTTCATTGGGTTAGCTAGTTTTCCCCATTTGTTTGAACCGATATAAAAGAGCTTCATTGGGTTAGCTAGTTTTCCCAATTTGTTTGAACCGATATAAAAGAGCTTCATTGGGTTAGCTAGTTTTCCCCATTTGTTTGGACCGATATAAAAGAGCTTCATTGGTTTAGCTAGTTTTCCCCATTTGTTTGAACCGATATAAAAGAGCTTCATTGGGTTAGCTAGTTTTCCCCATTTGTTTGAACCGATATAAAAGAGCTTCATTGGGTTAGCTAGTTTTCCCCATTTGTTTGAACCGATTAAAAGAGCTTCATTGGGTTAGCTAGTTTTCCCCATTTGTTTGAACCGATATAAAAGAGCTTCATTGGGTTAGCTAGTTTTCCCAATTTGTTTGAACCGATATAAAAGAGCTTCATTGGGTTAGCTAGTTTTCCCCATTTGTTTGGACCGATATAAAAGAGCTTCATTGGGTTAGCTAGTTTTCCCCATTTGTTTGAACCGATATAAAAGAGCTTCATTGGTTTAGCTAGTTTTCCCCATTTGTTTGAACCGATATAAAAGAGCTTCATTGGGTTAGCTAGTTTTCCCCATTTGTTTGAACCGATATAAAAGAGCATTCATTAGGTTAGCTAGTTTTCCCATTTGTTTGACCGATATAAAAGAGCTTCATTAGGTTAGCTAGTTTTCCCATTTGTTTGAACCGATATAAAAGAGCTTCATTGGGTTAGCTAGTTTTCCCCATTTGTTTGACCGATATAAAAGAGCTTCATTGGGTTAGCTAGTTTTCCCAATTTGTTTGAACCGATATAAAAAAGCTTCATTAGGTTAGCTAGTTTTCCCCATTTGTTTGGACCGATATAAAAGAGCTTCATTGGGTTAGCTAGTTTTCCCAATTTGTTTGAACCGATATAAAAGAGCTTCATTGGGTTAGCTAGTTTTCCCAATTTGTTTGAACCGATATAAAAGAGCTTCATTGGGTTAGCTAGTTTTCCCAATTTGTTTGAACCGATATAAAAGAGCTTCATTGGGTTAGCTAGTTTTCCCCATTTGTTTGACCGATATAAAAGAGCTTCATTGGGTTAGCTAGTTTTCCCCATTTGTTTGGAACCGATATAAAAGAGCTTCATTGGGTTAGCTAGTTTTCCCCATTTGTTTGGACCGATATAAAAGAGCTTCATTGGGTTAGCTAGTTTTCCCAATTTGTTTGAACCGATATAAAAGAGCTTCATTGGGTTAGCTAGTTTTCCCCATTTGTTTGGACAGATATAAAAGAGCTTCATTGGGTTAGCTAGTTTTCCCCATTTGTTTGAACCGATATAAAAGAGCTTCATTGGGTTAGCTAGTTTTCCCCATTTGTTTGGACCGATATAAAAGAGCTTCATTGGTTTAGCTAGTTTTCCCCATTTGTTTGAACCGATATAAAAGAGCTTCATTGGGTTAGCTAGTTTTCCCCATTTGTTTGAACCGATATAAAAGAGCTTCATTGGGTTAGCTAGTTTTCCCAATTTGTTTGGACCGATATAAAAGAGCTTCATTGGGTTAGCTAGTTTTCCCAATTTGTTTGAACCGATATAAAAGAGCTTCATTGGGTTAGCTAGTTTTCCCCATTTGTTTGAACCGATATAAAAGAGCTTCATTGGGTTAGCTAGTTTTCCCCATTTGTTTGAACCGATAGAAAAGAGCTTCATTGGTTTAGCTAGTTTTCCCCATTTGTTTGAACCGATATAAAAGAGCTTCATTGGGTTAGCTAGTTTTCCCCATTTGTTTGGACCGATATAAAAGAGCTTCATTGGGTTAGCTAGTTTTCCCAATTTGTTTGAACCGATATAAAAGAGCTTCATTGGGTTAGCTAGTTTTCCCCATTTGTTTGAACCGATATAAAAGAGCTTCATTGGGTTAGCTAGTTTTCCCAATTTGTTTGGACCGATATAAAAGAGCTTCATTGGGTTAGCTAGTTTTCCCCATTTGTTTGAACCGATATAAAAGAGCTTCATTGGGTTAGCTAGTTTTCCCCATTTGTTTGAACCGATATAAAAGAGCTTCATTGGGTTAGCTAGTTTTCCCCATTTGTTTGAACCGATATAAAAGAGCTTCATTGGGTTAGCTAGTTTTCCCAATTTGTTTGGACCGATATAAAAGAGCTTCATTGGGTTAGCTAGTTTTCCCAATTTGTTTGAACCGATATAAAAGAGCTTCATTGGGTTAGCTAGTTTTCCCAATTTGTTTGAACCGATATAAAAGAGCTTCATTGGGTTAGCTAGTTTTCCCCATTTGTTTGGACCGATATAAAAGAGCTTCATTGGGTTAGCTAGTTTTCCACATTTGTTTGGACCGATATAAAAGAGCTTCATTGGGTTAGCTAGTTTTCCCCATTTGTTTGGACCGATATAAAAGAGCTTCATTGGGTTAGCTAGTTTTCCCAATTTGTTTGAACCGATATAAAAGAGCTTCATTGGGTTAGCTAGTTTTCCCCATTTGTTTGACCGATATAAAAGAGCTTCATTGGGTTAGCTAGTTTTCCCCATTTGTTTGGACCGATATAAAAAGTAGCTTCATTGGCGTTAAGCTCGTAAATTTTCCCCATTTGTTTGGACCGATATAAAAGAGCTTCATTGGGTTAGCTAGTTTTCCCCATTTGTTTGGACCGATATAAAGAGCTTCATTGGGTTAGCTAGTTTTCCCATTTGTTTGAACCGATATAAAAGAGCTTCATTGGTTTAGCTAGTTTTCCCCATTTGTTTGAACCGATATAAAAGAGCTTCATTGGTTTAGCTAGTTTTCCCCATTTGTTTGGACCGATATAAAAGAGCTTCATTGGTTTAGCTAGTTTTCCCCATTTGTTTGGACCGATATAAAAGAGCTTCATTGGGTTAGCTAGTTTTCCCCATTTGTTTGAACCGATATAAAAGAGCTTCATTGGGTTAGCTAGTTTTCCCCATTTGTTTGAACCGATATAAAAGAGCTTCATTGGTTTAGCTAGTTTTCCCCATTTGTTTGGACCGATATAAAAGAGCTTCATTGGGTTAGCTAGTTTTCCCAATTTGTTTGAACCGATATAAAAGAGCTTCATTGGGTTAGCTAGTTTTCCCATTTGTTTGACGATATAAAAGAGCTTCATTGGTTAGCTAGTTTTCCCCATTTGTTTGAACCGATATAAAAGAGCTTCATTGGGTTAGCTAGTTTTCCCAATTTGTTTGAACCGATATAAAAGAGCTTCATTGGGTTAGCTAGTTTTCCCCATTTGTTTGAACCGATATAAAAGAGCTTCATTTGGGTTAGCTAGTTTTCCCCATTTGTTTGGACCGATATAAAGAGCTTCATTGGGTTAGCTAGTTTTCCCCATTTGTTTGAACCGATATAAAAGAGCTTCATTGGGTTAGCTAGTTTTCCCAATTTGTTTGAACCGATATAAAAGAGCTTCATTGGGTTAGCTAGTTTTCCCAATTTGTTTGAACCGATATAAAAGAGCTTCATTGGGTTAGCTAGTTTTCCCAATTTGTTTGAACCGATATAAAAGAGCTTCATTGGGTTAGCTAGTTTTCCCATTTGTTTGACGATATAAAAGAGCTTCATTGGGTTAGCTAGTTTTCCCCATTTGTTTGAACCGATATAAAAGAGCTTCATTGGGTTAGCTAGTTTTCCCCATTTGTTTGAACCGATATAAAAGAGCTTCATTGGGTTAGCTAGTTTTCCCCATTTGTTTGGACCGATAAAAAGAGCTTCATTGGGTTAGCTAGTTTTCCCCATTTGTTTGAACCGATATAAAAGAGCTTCATTGGTTTAGCTAGTTTTCCCCATTTGTTTGGACCGATATAAAAGAGCTTCATTAGTTAGTAGTTTCTATTTTTTGGTTGCTTCATTGGAGCAGTTCCATTTGTTTGGACCGATATAAAAGAGCTTCATTGTTAGCTAGTTTTCCCATTTGTTTGAACCGATATAAAGACTTCATTAGGTAGCTTTCCCCATTTGTTTGAACCGATATAAAGAGTTCATTGAGTAGTTTTCCCATTTGTTTGGACGATATAAAGAGCTTCATTGGGTTAGCTAGTTTTCCCCATTTGTTTGGACCGATATAAAAGAGCTTCATTAGGTTAGTAGTTTTCCATTTGTTAACCGATATAAAGAGCTTCATTAGGTTAGCTATTTCCATTTGTTGGACCGATATAAAGAGCTTCATTGGTTATAGTTTTCCCATTTGTTTGGACCGATATAAAAGAGCTTCATTGGGTTAGCTAGTTTTCCCATTTGTTTGAACGATATAAAGAGCTTCATTGGTTAGCTAGTTTTCCCATTTGTTTGAACGATATAAAGAGCTTCATGGTTAGCTAGTTTTCATTTGTTTGACTGATATAAAAGAGCTTCATTGGGTTAGCTAGTTTTCCCCATTTGTTTGGACCGATATAAAGAGCTTCATTGGGTTAGCTAGTTTTCCCCATTTGTTTGGATCGATAGAAATGTTCTTCATAAAATCATCTACTATATATATATATATATGTTGTCCTATGTTTTGTGCGTCTGTGCTAGCGGCAGTCAGCTCGATTACAGCCAAGAGTACATGGTTCAAACTGCGGGCGTGAAGTTTGGAAGCAAATTTGTTCCGTGGATTTTTACAAACGGTAAAAATAGATCTCACCTTTCAAAAAACACTGTCCCACTACTGAACGTATAAATAGTGCCTAGAAAATCAACGACTCGTTTACTGTGGTTGGTGGCTAAGGCCTGTAAAGGATATGCCACGATTTATATTTCATTTATATATATAATTGAATAAGAAGGAGACTATCAAGGTTTTTCGAACATAGAAGGGGCAATGTAGAACATTTGATTACAACAGGCACAATACAGGGGAAGAGTGATAGAGAGAGACAAAGAGGCAAAATTCCGGATGGCTTGAAATCATTGTTCGGCAGTGGTTCGGTGACGGAGTTGGTGGATTGTACTAGAGACAGACAGATGTAGAGAGACATGATCACCTACGCTAACCGGTACGGCACTTGATTTGTGTATGGCCCTTTTCATCTTTACAGACGGTCAATAGGCAAGTGTTTTACTGTGACAACTTCTGAGTTTTCGCTTTTCTCTCTTGTTGTTCAGCTCGTACATAAGTCTCTTCTCAAAAGACTCTGCGCCCTTCCGTAATTTGGCTTTCCACACAACTCTGTCATCAGCTAGTCCCTCCCATGTGCTGGGATCTATAGAAAAGTTTTTCATTGAGGTTTTGCAGACATCTTTATACCTGAGCAGTGGTCTGCCCTGGTGCCTCTTCCCTCCGAAAGTTCACAGAACAACATTTGTTTTGGTATGCGATAAGTTTCCATTCTTCTCACATGTCCCAACCATCTTAGTCGTCTACTGCTGAGCATGCCCATGATGGAAGGCAGATTTGCATGTTGTAGTACTTCAGAGTTGGTTATCTTGTCCTACCACCTGATGTTCATAATCTTGCGGAGACATCGAAGGTCAAAGATGTTAAGTCTCCTCTCGTGTCTTGAGTAGGCTGTCCATGTTTCTGAGCCATATAGTAAAGAACTAATTACACAGGCTCGATATATTTGAGTCTTCGTCTGCAATGTCAATTTTGTGTTGTCCCACGCTCGCTTTGATAGTTTGCCGAATGTAGTAGCGGCACTCCCTATACGAGCGTTGATTTCCTCGTCAAGAGAAAGGCTAGCAGTGACCGTGGACCCAAGATAGCAGAATTTTTTCACTGGTGTTAGATGGTCGCCATTTAAAGTGATATTTGATGTCTTACCTCCCTGACATAATACAACTGTTTTGGAGACCCTTATTGTCAGAGAAAAGAGGTCGCATGCCTTTGACAAATTATTAATTGGACATTGCAGTGTAGTCTCACTGTGGGCGACTAAGGCAGCATCGTCAGCGAAAGGAGGTCCTTGAGAAGTATTTCCGTCGTTTTTGTCTTGGCTCTTAAGCGAGCCAAGTTAAACAGTGAACCATCAGATCTAGTGCTGATGAAAACATCACCATCAGCGTCCCCTAAGGCGTGGTTCAAAGGACTGCGAAGAAGATACCAAAGAGAGTGGGGGCAAGGACACAGCCCTGCTTGACTCCACTCTTAACCTCAAAACTATCAGATGTGCTGCCATCGAACTGTATGCTGGCTTTCATGCCCTCGTGGAAGGAAACAATCAATTGGAGCAACTTTGGGGACAACCAATATACTTCAATATTTTATAAAGACTTGGCCTGCTGACTGTGTCGAATGCCTTAGTCAGATCCACGAAAGCAATACATAGAGGCTTGATTTATTGATCCATAAAATAGTTGCCCTCACGCTAACCCATTTATTGCCAGACGATAGCAGAAACAAACATAATCTAAACACAACAAATTGAAACGATGAACAACAGTATTTTGAACACAACGTCTAAATATCGCATCATCAGTTATGCAGACGTTGACAATGAAATAGATAAACAAACGAGTAGAATTTAGATAGCAATAGAATCTCTCGTCAGATATACTTTCTGTTGCAATCATCGACATCATCATCATCCTGTGGTATTTTCTAACCTCAGTTTCAAACGTGATAGAGGTAAGTCGTTTCCTTGTTATTTTTTTTTTTAAAAACTTTTGTGAGGTTTTTTTTTAAAACTTACTTGAGGGACTATGTTCCTGTTCAAAAATTATTGCTGTTTCTTCCAGACCGTGTGGTGCCGGGGCCCACAGACGAGCAAAGAATAGTAACACTGCGACCTGCAATGCATGTGGTAAGAGGCGTCTGAGGTAGGTGGCCTAGGGAAGGTACCCTAGTAAATAAAAAGCGTCGCAGAAATCGGATGTGCTGGCCTACGTGTAGACGCATTAACTAGCACAACGTACAATCGCTCTTAGGATCAGATCACATACAAATCACAAAGAGTGGTTTAGCAAGTGACTTATGTGGAGCGTAAGAAGAGGAAGAAGAAGCTGTTTCTTTCAAAATCCCCCTCCCCAAAAGTATTTTTTCCCAGCAATATTATTGATTTTCACGATGTTGCTTTTTTCCGATTATTCTTGATTACCGTTATTGTTCGTAGCGCGTTGGACGACAGGTGACTAGTCCCCCTGTGAGTGCGGTTCAATTCCGAGGGCTGGCAGAAAAGCCACAGGTTCTAAAGATTTGCGGTGTTAGTGGCACCGAACCGAAGAGCTGAAAGTTCAAGTGCTTCTTGATCGCAAAAAAGAAAAATGCATACCCTCTGTTAATAATTTCCTCAAATTCTTCTTCTTCTTCTTTGCGTTTGTTCTTTACGACCAATTTTAATCACTCTTTGTGATATGTTTGATCTTTGCCAAGAACGTGTATACGTTGCACATTGGTTTGGTAGGCCCCTAAACGTATAGACTTCTACACGTTTAGGACACGTGCATCCGATTTCAACCAAGTGGATATACAGAAGTGGATATACAGAAGTGAATATACAAAAGTGGATATAAACCTCCTTAGTCGCCTCTTACGACATGCGTGGCAGGTAACAGTGGTTATATTCTTCACACCCCAAATTTGGGCCCCGGTAACCTCTCGGACGACCTCTCAAACTACTAATTCCTTGCTTTTTCTTCTTCTTCTTCTGCGATCAACTTTTGCTGCTATGCGACTACTCCGGTATGTGTCATAAACAGGGCGGTGCGCTTGAGGTCTTCACCGGTTCCCCATAGTTTGTCTTGTAGTGTTGTTTCTGTTGGCCAGATCTCCAATCTCTCACTACTCAGGCTAGGGCAGTCTTTCAGGATGTGCTCTGGGGACTGCTTTGGTGCTCCACAGGTGCAGGCTGCCGAGTCCCTGAGACCCGTTTCTTCTTCTTCTAACGCTCCGAGCGATGTAAGACGAACATCATCAGATATGTAATGGTTATTGGTTACTAAACTGGTGTCATTACACTCCGGACAGATCCATAGGTGCACAGTCTCCCCCAGTAGAGTTCGAAAAGTATACATACTGATGGTTCTCGTGGCTCTCTGATTAAATACATTCCTCACTCTGCGCCACGGGTATCTAGTTCTACTTGTACAACGGGTAACTACAAACTGCTTAAATCGCTGGATCGATTCAACATCTAATTTAGTGACCTCATCCAACAGACAGTCGCGAAGAGACCGAAGAAATCCCCCTTATCCATCTTCAACTCCCCAACAATCGATGTTGTTGATGCAAGCCTCTTAGCTCTCTCATTGCAGTAAAACACCCGCAAGTCCAGGACAGTAGATCCACTTAAGCTTCTGGAAGTTAGAAACTTCATACGACAACCTACTATCAGGACCTTGCGGTATATTTTCTCAGTATTCTTCTTCTTCTTCTGCGTTCTCACTAGATTAGGATTTCGGATTCTCTAATAAAGGCAGCCGTCTGCCTAAGATTATCAACCACGCCATACAGTTTGTCTTCTGCGTTCTCACTAGATTGGGATTTCGGATTCTCTAATAAAGGCAGCCGTCTGCCTCAGATTATCAACCACGCCATACAGTTTGTCTTCTGCGTTCTCACTAGATTGGGATTTCGGATTCTCTAATAAAGGCAGCCGTCTGCCTCAGATTATCAGCCACGTCATACAGTTCGTCTTGGACGCTAGTGTAAGTGGGCCACCTCTTTCTTCTCAAGTCTGCATACTGGGGGCAGTTCTGTAGGATATAATTCTATGATTTCTGCTTCCCCGTTTGTGTCGACCTCTTCCGCAGTAAGTTTTGGCCACCCTCATGATGGTAGGTCTGAAATTCTTACTGCGTGGCTAAATCTCCGAGGCAGATCGGCGACCGTAGAATCCGTTATCCCATTCCTCATTGTGAGGGTCATTGCACCATGTTATGCGCCTTACGGCCTGGTTCATCCATTTTCTGCAAGCATTTGTTTCGGGTTAGCATTCCTAGCGGACACATGCATCCGATTTCATCCTAACCTCCTTAGTCGCCTTTACGACATGCGTGGCAGGTAACAGTGGTTCTATTCTTTACACCCCAAATTTGGGCCCCGGTAACCACTCGGTGATTTTCTCAGTATGATGCAAGTTTTCGAAATACCGCCCCTTAAATATTTTCTTATTTAAAGCAACCTTCAATTTTGATTTCGTTGCTAATGCCGCCCCCTTTATCATATCACTCACGACCCTGCCTACCATTTTGAAATCTTCCGAAGCATCGACTGTGAGTAAGATACCACATAATAGCCGTCCATCGCAAGCGATGATGACAACAATCTCAGACGTGTACTGTTGCACCTCTCTGGTGTGTACTGTAGCTTGCGCTGTATTTGGATTATAGTGAGGAAAAGTTGCGCTATTCGTCAACCTCACTCTCTCGTCCAGGACTATCTGTATCCAGGGGGCAAGACAAGTCAAGACGACTGGAGATAGTGCCCGATGCAGTGGATGACCAGGGCTTTCTAAAGTGCCTCGCCGTGCTCTATGCGGTCCACACCGCTCTGCTGTGATCCGCCTTTCTAACCGTTGAGCCAACTAGTGGCCTCATCCGCGAAGTCAGCCGGATCCAGTCTTTGCATGCACAGGCAGACAGTGCCTAGATTACCGATGCTGCTAGACCCATCGGTTTCCCTCACCTGGTTTGACCACCGAATAGGCGATGTAACCGTTGTAGTCGCTGTGCATGTTACAGCTAAACTACAGGCAAGAGTTGTATGTTGTAGTCACGTTACAACTATTGTTCCGGCCGCCCTGCTAAGATACCACAACGGCCACAGTAAACTGATTCCCAGAGAGCCAATGAAGGACATCAGTAGCGGTTTCAACCTCCATCCTCATACTAGAAGTAGTTGTCCTGTATGCTTCAATTCGCTCTGCAGCAACAGAATCAATGCTTTTGAAAAGTGGATGTACAGAAGTGGATATACAGAAGTGGATATACAAAAGTGGATCGCCCGAGTGGTTACCGGGCCCCAAATTGGGGTGTAAAGAATAGAACCACTGTTACCTGCCACGCATGTCGTAAGAGGCGACAAAGGAGGTTTGGCTGAAATCGGATGCATGTGTCCTAAACGTGTAGAAGTTATGCGTTTAGGGGCTACCAAACCAATGTGCAACGTATACACGTTCTTGGCAAAATCAAACATATCACAAAGAGTGATTAAAATTGGTTGTAAAGAATGAACGCAAAGAAGAAGAAGACAGAAGTGGATATACAGAAGTGAATATATAAAAGTGGATATATAAAAGTGGATATACAGAAGTGAATATTTAAAAGTGGATATACAGAAGTGGATATACAGAAGAACATGCCAAGTGTCATAGAAAGAAAAACAAGCAAACAATGAATTTTGTTTAAAAACTAGAAATTTAAAAAAAATTCTATTACTACAGGAAACAAAATCAAAGAAACAAAATATCTTGGACACATAAAGAGACATCATGACACGTTGATTTGTAAAAAAAATAAAAGCACAACTGGTGGGGGAAGAAGAAGGAGGCAGGACAAGCAAAAGAAAGGCCGAGATATTGATTCTGAAATATCGATTACAAATGCATGTATATTTTTTTGGGTTGGATCCAGTTTTGCCTCACAGTGTCATGAATAAAAAGAGATTTATAAATCGCGCTTTTGTGTGTGCTTACTACGCAGTGTATTTCTTTCCCAGCCTTTGTTGCACTTTATATGGTTCATCTTGTGCGTGAGCGATCTTGTTCTTTGTATTAGCTGTATCTGAATAGCATTACCCGTTGAGTGCATTGTCCGTTGGTAATCTGATTATGGGATCTCTGAGGCTAGGTACTCGTCTCTCGTGCCAAAGATCCCTCGGGAGCCATCTGGATATTTTTCCAGAGATCCCTGACCTGATCTCAGTGTAGGTGAGATCGAGTTTCAAGTCCTATCGAAGATGGACGATAAAACATAGGTCCTGTGTTCAATTTGAGCATGTAAAAGAACCCTTGGCAGTTCAAAATCTTGAAGAGAAGGCTGGAAAGTCGCTGCCCGGGCAAATCTCATTAGAAAAGATTAAAAATAAAATTCCAACAAACATATCTTTATCATCTTCAAAATGATATCGGAGACCCTAGCCGGCTCTACGGAGTTTGTGCACTGCAGCTGAGATCTTTCGGATTCAAATCCACGACATTCAGAACGCAAAGCACATGCTCAGCCACAGAGACCGCCGATCCATACCTATTGAGTTTTAGTATAACATAATGTCAAATGTGAATGGTTGAATGAGAGGTGTCTCAAGCTGTCTCAAGCTATTGTCTATCCCAGGTGGATGATGGAATTGGTTATCCACTCTTACCGTTAAGCGTAGGGGGTGGGAGCTTTAATTTGCCTTCCAGGGTCAGATGAGTAGTCCTTGTTGCTTTACATCCGTGTTTATGTAGTGTGGTCTTGATATTGTCTATCCATCTTTTCTTGGTCTACCCTTAGCTCTAGTACCTGATCTCTTTTTATTGTATGCAGTTATTGGTGGTTGGTCGAATTCCATTCTCATTAAATGTCCAAACCACTGCATTTGTTGTCTTTCACGACGGCTCTCAGGTCGACCCAGCCTCAACTGGGTACCAGACATGCTCTGGGAAAGTAAACGCGGCCGGCGTGATGCTGACCACATCACCCATCGTGTGCCGACGGTCAATGAAAATACAGGCCTAACACTGTATTGACCTATATACCATGAGGTATGAAAGGGTTCCTTTACTTTTTTTTTACTTGATATTGTCTATCCATCTTTTTCTTGGTCTGCCCTTAGCTCTAGTACCCGATCTTTTTATTGTATGCTGTTATTGGTAGTTGGTTGTATTCTATTCTCATTAAATGTCCAAACCACTGCATTTCTTGTCTTTCGATGTTTTCAGTGTATGAAGTTTTGCTCACTCTGCTTCTGGTGTCCTCGTTTCGTAGTCTATCTTTCCTGGTGACCCCCACTGCCTTCATCAAGCATTTCATTTAACATGTGGTTAGCTTTCTGTGATGTGTTGCTGTCAGAGACCAAGTTTGGCACTGGTAACAAAGTGTTGGTAGAAAATAATTTTTATCGTATGTCGTTTTCACTTCCATCTTGATCTTTGGGTGTTGTAGTAATGGTGCCAGCTGGTAGGTCACTGCATTTGCTTATTGGCATCTTGTCTTTATTTCTCTATCGAGTTTTCTGTCCTCTGTGAAAAAACTGTTTAAACGAATGAAAATGTATACTTGGTTATTGGTTATTGGTTACTAAACTGACGTAATTTCACTCCGGGCAGATCCATAGGTGCTCAGTCTCCCCAACAGATATCGAAGAGTATGCATACTGATAGTTCCTGTGGCTCGCTGATTAAACACACCTCTCACTCTGCCTCTCAGGCATCCAGTTCGACTTGAACAACGGGTAACTCCAAACTGCTTAACTCGCTTGATCGATTCAACATCGATTTTAGTGTCTTCATCCAACAGACAGTCGCGAAGAGACAGAAGAATATCCCCTTTATCCATCTTCAACTCCCCAACAATCGTTGCTGTTGATGCAAACCTGTCCGCTCTCTCATTACCGTAAACACCCGCATGCCCAGAACAGTATATCCACGTAAGCCGCTGGAGGCTAGAAACTTCTATAGACGACATCCACTCATACCGAAACCTGCCCTTCTGGATCTTGTGAAGCATCGACTGAGAGTCAGATACAACAACTGCCCCAGTAAATAAAGTCCCAGAAATCCAATAGAGGGCAGCAGTAACGGCGTCAACCTCCATCCTCATACTAGAAGTAGTTGTTCTGTATGCCCCACTTCGCTCTGCAACAACCCTACCATGCGCATTAGCCAAGAAACCCCTGCCGAATTTCTCACCACGTTGAACCGACCCATCGGTATATACAACAACATCATCATCCCTTGCAGTATCTTCTATCAGCTGCTTAACTGCGAGATCAGCCTTCATGTTGCCCCAATCTCTACATTCTCTTCCAAGAGTAAACTATATCTATACCTAATGTATAGATATAGTTTAGTAAACTACATGTAAAATGTATACTATATCTAACTAATTGGTCAGTTCGCAAAACTAGCATTGATTCTTGAATCTGACAACGGATATCTCTGGTGCTGAAGTGATACATAGAAAGATAACAAGGAAGAGATTACTAAGAGCTCAATGGCGCGCAACGTGAAGGAAGACAAACATATCTGGATCTTGTAATGAGAAACTATTAGAAAGAGATATATGAGGTTGTAAGGCAAGGACTTCGTTTAGAACACTGGAAGCGTATCTTCAAACAAAGAGGATATCTTTGAGAGGTGATTTAACGAAATGGGAGTGGAAATTTAAGAGATAACGAGAGGGGATGGATTATATTTATGAATACGAATACGTTTTAGAATGTAGAGAGGTTAAGGTTGTGGGAAAGAGGGGCAAAGGTTAAACGCACTTTTAGGATTTGAACTTTGGATTGAGTAAGCACTTTTATTTCTTCTTCTTCAAACGCTCCATATCGACCACTTGTTAGCCACTCTGTGTGATTTGTATGTGATCCGAGCCCAAGAGTGATTGTACGTTGTGCTAGTTATGCGCCTACTTCTTTTTCTTCCTCTTTGTGTTCGTTCTTTACGACCAATTTTAAACACTCTTTGTGATATGTTTGATCTTTGCCAAGAACGTGTATACGTTGCACATTGGTTTGGTAGGCCCTAAACGCATAGACTTCTACACGTTTAGGACACATGCTTTCGATTTCAGCCAAACCTCCTCAGTCGCCTGTCACGACAGGCGTGGCAGGTAACAGTGGTTCTATTCTTTACACCCCAAATTTGGGCCCCGGTAACCACTCGGGCGATGCGCCTACAAGTAAGCCAGCACATCCGATTTCTGCGATGCTTTTTATTTACTAGAGAAGCTTCTCTTGGCCCTTACCTGAGTCGGCTCTTAAGACATGCCTTGTAGGTCGTAGTGGTACTATTCTTTGCTCCCCTTACGAGCCGCCGCACCACACGGGAGGAATGGAATACACACATAACCATCAACTGCCTTAGGGTCCTTCCTTCCGGATTTGTGGTCAGGGTATACAAGAAGGGAGGGGGGGACGTCTGTGGCCTAGGGGTTAGTGACTCGGTCTATTAACCCCGACGTTCTGAGTTCGAATCACGCTGCGGACAGTTTGGTTGCAAATTGTTTCCGTTGATTTTAACAAAGGACGATGACACCACCCGTTCATGAAAGCAATGGCAAACTACTGAACGTATAAGTGGTGCCTAGAAAATCAACGACTCGTTTACTGTGGTTGATGGCTACGTCCTTTAGGATATGCCACGATTTTCATTTCATACAAGAAGGATTAGCGTAATGGATAGCGCGTTTGATTATCGACTCGGACGAACGATGGCTTTGGGTCCAATCCCGCACTTGACGTTCCATACATGAAGAAAGGAATTGGTCCTCCTACCTTCTGTACACTTATTCTTTCTTCTAGTTCTATTCTCTAATTATGTTTTGCCACACAGCGTCAGGATAAGAAGAGATTTGTAGAACGGGGTTTTTTGTGCGCTTCCTAAACAGTGTTTTTTCGACGGCTCTATTATCTATGAGGTCCATCTTTTGTGTGGCCGGCCTTTTGCTTTGTACCCATTGTATCGGAGCAGCATTGCTCTTTGAGGTGCACTGTCTGTTGGTAATTTGCTTATGTGGCCGAACCATTTAATTTGTTGTTTCTTGATGAAGTCTAGTACTGGTGTTGTACCCACTTTTTTCCTGATGTCTTCATTTCTCAACAGGTCTCTTCTTGTTACACCCAGCATTCTGCGTAGACACTTAATCTCTGTTGTGACTAGTTTTCTTCTATCGTTTGTTGTCAGCGTCCAGGTTTGGCATTGGTAACATAATGTGAGGAGAAAGATTTGTGTTGTACTTCTCTGTTAGTATTCATGGTGACATGTTTGCATATAATAATTGGCGTCATTTGTCCTATGATTTGATTTGCTTTGTTACAGCGTTTCCCAAAATGGGGTCCACGGACTCCCGGGGGTACTCAACGTACTCAAGGGGGGCCTCAAGCGCTTGAAGAAATATTATGTTTTTTGACATTTCAAACAGAAAAACAAATATCTTAAACATTTATAAAAACAGTGGTAAACTAGCTCCGCTGTGAAATCAAAAGACCCGGACCAGACCGGAGTCTAAATGTCTGAAGGACAAAATGAAAGATCATTTGAAGTTTCCCGCAGTCTGAGAACATTGTTTACTATTGTAACACAAAGATAATTCATTCTCGTCCATTTTCATAGATACAGTTTTTGTTTCGATCCAGAAGCACTTGAGCTTTCAGCTCTTAGACTCGGTGCCATGGACATCGTAACCCTTCGGTTCGGTGCCACGAACACCGTAAATCTGGAGAACCTGTGGCTTTTCTGCTAGTCCGCGGAATTTAACCCGCACTCACAGAGGACTTGTCACCCGCAGTCCAACGCGCTGCGAACACGTTGGGCAGGCGGGCCGTCCATTTTCATATATAGAAACTTTTGGGGGTCCGAGGCAGAAAATGTATTTTTTTTTTTTTCGATCCAGAAGCACTTGAGCTTTCCAGCTCTTCGGCTCGGTGCCATGGACATCGTAACCCTTCTGTTCGGTGCCACGAACACCGTAAATCTGGGAATCTGTGGCTTTTTCTGCCATCCCGCGGAATTGAACCCGCACACACAGAGGATAGTCACCCGTAGTCCAACGCGCTACGAACACGCTGGGCAGACGGGCAGAAAATGTATTTAAAGGGGTTCCTTGATAATGCAAAGTTTGATAACCGTTGCTTTATTGCATTTATGTTAGATTTCGTTAGTTGTACTTTGATTTACTGAAGGAAAAATCAACCAATCGTAAACCAACAATAAGTCTCACTTCCTGTTTCAAATAATTCAACTAATCAGACAGCAATAATCTAGAATCGCCCTTGGATCCGTGGATCAAGTGAGATCAAGAGGAAAGCTACTAACCGAGTATTAGATGTGATATTTTACGTCAAATAATATTCATCATCATCATCAGGTGCCGTACCGACTGGCGTAGGCGATATCTTCTCTCTTCTATCCTTCGCCCCAAAGGAGGCATAGGTCCCCAACCAAGACTTTGGAAGCTCTCATGATCTTCGTTGTGGCTTTTGTAGCTGGATATTTTTTTTTTACAGGATGGGGTAGCTAACATCATGTCAAACCTCCACTTTTGCCGTATAGGGCATGTGGTAGGTAATAGTGGTTCTATTCTTTACCCCGAATTTAGATCCTGGTAACCACAAGGGCGTCTGATTTGTATTATGCATAGTCTTTGAGGCCCCAGAAATGTGGTTTTATAGAAGAATGATGAGAATCCCATGTACTGCTAAATGACTAATGTTGAGGTATTGAATGAGATCAAGACACAGAGAAAGCTTATCATCAATATAAGAAAGAGGCAGTCATCATTTTTCGGACATATGATGAGGAGGGAAGGTTTAGAACACATTGTGACAACTGGTAAAATCGAGGGTAGACGAGACAGAGGAAGACAGAGAGAGAAAATGTTGGATAGCCTAACTTCATGGTACGGTAGAGCGTCAACATCTGAGTTGTTAGCAAACACCAAAGACAGAGATTTGTGAGAGATCTATAATCGCCTACATCAGCCGGCACGGCACCTGATGATGATAGTCTTTGAGTCTTTATCGGACAGGAGAGACGTGTAGGCGCATTCACTGAGATTCTCATTGTCTATGTTGCGTTCAGATCTCATATCAGATATTTATGCACCTACCCTTCTACTCATTCCAAGTAACTCTCCTTCGATCCCTACCCGTTTAGAAAGACATTAGTATGTTACCAGGGCTGCCACTTGAAGATGGGGTAAGATCTTGATCAGTGCCAGCTCACTTACCCTGGCGCTACTTTATATCCTTACGTTATTGCGAATGCGGCCCAGTAGCGATCATGGATCTACATAAATCTCTGTCGTTTGTGTTTGCTATCAACTCAGATGTTGACGCTCTACTGTGCCATGAAGTCAGACTTTCCCAAATTTTCTCTCTCTGTCTTCCCCGTCTCGTCTACCCTCGATTTTACCAGTTGTCACAATGTGTTCTAAACCTCCTATTTTCATCACATGTCCGCAAAATGATAACTGCTTCTTTATTATATTGATGATAAACTTTATCTCTGTCTTGATCTCATTCAACACCTCAACATTAGTCATTTTAGCAGTCCATGGATTCTCATCATTCTTCTGTAAAACTACATTTCTGTGACCCTCAGAGATATTTCGATCTGTGTGTTCAATGTCCATGACTCGCACTCGTATGTCAGTATTGGCTCTATGTAGAACTATATAACTCTCATCAGTGGCGGCAAGTGATCATTTTTGTTGGTGGGGCCAGACATTTTTTTCCTGATAAATCATGGTTTTGGGTTGCTATATTTTCATTTATAAAATAATAAATACACGTTATACATTATTTTTACGGTGGGCCCCGGACCCACTGGTCCTAATGACGAGCCGCCACTGACTCTCATTCTGATCTCAATCGACAGTGACTTGTTGCATATAATGCTTTTCATTTTCAAATAATATTATAGAAAATATTTTGCTTTGGCTTACTAGACGCCAAACTGGCATACCAAGTTACGTAGTAATTAAGATTTGCATTATCGTTATCGTCTAATACATAGATTCCCAAACGTTTTGCGGTCCATCACCCACTTTACACGACATAATCTATGTAACTTCCTCCCCACTCCCCATTATAACAGTTTGCCAACGCCTCCACCCCTCCTCCCAACATATATATATATATATATATATATATATATATATATATATATATATATATATATATATATATATATATATATATATATATACATGCTCTATTTCCACTTTGACATAGAAAATTGATATATATTTCTGTCATACATTGTCAATTTTCAAATGATTATATACGTGAAATGGGAAAATTGATGAAAAAATGGTTCGCGGGAGATCCATTAAGATGAATTAAAGATGAATTAAAATGCAGAATTTAAATTATTTATGATTATTCAATCACAAAATTACGGAAAAATAACTTTCCCCAAATGCTTCTGAACCCACCATCGCTTCCCTGGAAGGCTTCAGCGCCCACAGGAGGGGGGGAGGCGGTACCGCCCACTTTGGGAAACGCTGGTTTTTATACCTTGTTCTGAGCTGCCCGATCAAAATTAATTGGAAAAAATGGAAAAAATGAAATTCCTACAAAATATCGTTATCATCTTTAAATTACGTTGGGGGCCCTCGCCGGTGCTACGGAATTCATTCACTGCAGCTGAGATCTCCCCGTGTAAGAAAGAGATCGGAGCACACATGGTTACTCACCGAAGTGCAATGATGATGGTTCTATCAATCAAAACAAGAACAGACGTCATTTCTGACCTAGTCTGCTCAAACACACACAATTAACTCTTTCACTTGGAAGACTTCGCTACACAATGGACTCTCAAATCAAGAAAATCAATAAGTATTCGTTGTGAGAAACTCGAATTACTAAAACGAGTTTTCGATTGTCGAGTAACAAGTAATTAACAGACGTGTGAAGATACTTTGTGTAGTGGGGTGAAGAACTTTTAGCACTGAGAATTCTTTTCAGCATTTCCCTCCTCGGGGAAAAATATATCTTCTTATTGTTCAGCGATCTATGGCGCCCGTATGGTGCCTGGGCCCGAAGAGTAGTACCACTGCGACCTACAAGGCAAGTCGTAAGAGGCGACTGATGTAGAACCTAGGGAAGCTACCCTAGTAAATAAAAAGCAGCGTAAAAATAGGATGTGCTGGTCTACTTGTAGGCGCATAACTGGCACAACGTGCATTCGCTCTTAGGCTCAGATCACATACAAATCACACAGAGTGGTTAACAAGTGGTTGATATGGAGCGCTCGAAGAAGAAGATAACCTTTTCGTGTCCCGTTTGATATATAAGGATTCCATAAGAGATTTCCATTGTTGACGTTCTGCCGCCTTTCTACCAAATCAATGCAGAGGTGGGGGTCTCTGTAGCGTAGACGCTAGGTGCTCGTCTCTCGTGCCAAAAGTACCAGGTTCGCTCCTCGGGGAGCCATCTGGATATTTCTCCCAAAATCCCTGATCTCAGTGTAGGTGAGATCGAGTTCCTAGTCCTATAGGAGGCCGACGATAAAACGTAGGTCCCCTGTTCAATTAGGACACGTAAAAGAACCCTTGGCAGTGCAAAATCGAGAAGAACAATCTGGAAAGACGCTGCGCGGGGAAAGTTCATTTTAAAAGATTAAAAATAAAAATGTCTTCAAAAATATTTTCATGCTCTTCAAAATTTCATCGGGGACCCTCGCCAGTGCTAAGGAGTAGGTGCACTGTCGCTGAGATCTTTCTTTGTAAGAAAGAGATCGGTTCACATATGGTTACTCACCGAAGCGCAATGATGATGGTCCTCTCAATCAATCAATCAATCAATCTTCGTGTTCTGCTAGACAGATAACATTTTCACAAATGATTTCCATTGTTGTCGTTCTGCCGCCTTTCTAGAGGGTGTTCAAGATAAATGCAGCCCCATTGACAATTCGAAAGTTGCCAGGTACACATTGAGTTGTGTTTATTTACTATTTAAACCGGTTCTGACTAGCTCGTCCTACGTCACATTTGTTCATCGCCCCTTCCGCACTACAATTACACACCGTCACACAACCTTGACCTATACTACGTCATAACTGAGCCTTCCCATTTCCATACATATATGCCAGATTAGCTCCATTCACGGGCTGCTTTTAAGTTGAACACCCTGTACAAAACCAATGCTTCACAATGTTTCAATTGGATATATGTTGGACACACCTTGAGGAGAAATAAATGATCAACGAATATCAAAGCAGGCATTGAAGTGGGATGCAAAGGGCTCAAGAAAGTGAGGACGACCAAAGGAGACCCTGAAACGAACTTTGCTGAGAGAGGCAAGAAATATCGGTCTCAGTTCCATGGAGGAGATTGAGCGAGTTGCCCAGGATAGAGCGGTATGGAGAAATTACTTGCAGGCACTATGTAACGTATAACGGTACGAGAGGAATTATTATTAATAATGCTTCACAAGATCCAGAAGGGCAAATTTCGGTATGAGTGGATGTCCTCTATAGACGTTTCTAACCTCCAGAGGCTTACGTGGATATACTGTCCTGGGCATGCGGGTGTTTACGGTAATGAGATAGCAGACAGACTAGCATCAACAGCATCGATTGTTGGGAAGTCGAAGATGGATAAAGGGGGTGTACTTCGGTCTCTTCGCGACTGTCTGTTGGATGAGGAAACTAAAATAGCTGTTGAATCGGTCCAGTGATTTAAGCAGTTTGGAGTTACCCGTTGTACAAGTATAACTGGATGTTTAATGGGCAGAGTGAGGAGTGTGTTTAATCAGCGAGCCCCAGGAACGATCATTATGCATACTCTTTTATATCTATGGTGGAGACTGTGCACCTATGGGTCTACCCGAAGTGCAATGATGTCAGTTTAGTAACCAATATCCAAATTACTTCAATTTTCTCATTCTTATTTGTAGCATCAGCCAGATTTCTTTGATTTTGAGTTCTTTCTGGATAGATATATTTGTTTTCTTCTCTGTCCAGGATATACGTAGGACTCTTCTGTGACACTTAGATTCAAAAACACATATATGTTTTTAGACTGCCTTATTAAATGTACATGCTTCACACCCATACGTTGCCACTGGGAATATGCATGCTCTTAAACAGGTCTGTACTTTAGATGAGCTGAGACATGGTGAAGAATGGATGCCTATATCAGAGGATATGACTGCTTACACCAGGGTTGTCCGTACACTTGGACGCCGCTGTAGAGAATGGGCACTGGAAGTCGTCAATGCGGAAATTCTTGCACTTGTGGATCAGCACTCCCATCCAGGTGATAACATTATCTACACTGATGGCTCTGTCAAACGTGGCACCAGATCATCGTGGGCTTATTCAGCACAACGAAATGTTCGCACACTTCATGAGGACTGCGGGGCTTTCGAGACAACGACATCGAGCATGACTATGGAGATCATTGCTGCCTCCAGGACTCTGTCATGGGTGGCTGAGCAACAGGTTACCCATACGATCATCATATCAGACTCGATGAATATGCTTCAACTGATTGAATCTGGAAGTATGCGTGTGGAATGGGTGGACATCATTCGGAGATCACATCTCAAGAAAATGAGTTGGCTGTACATGCCTGGACATGCTGGAGTGAGGGTAACAAGCGTGCTGACTCTCTTGCAAACAATGCTCCGACTCAAGTGGGCAGAAGTATGGACAGAGCCGATATCATCAATGCGGTACGCTCTCAATTGTGTGGCATGGGCGGGTCTCAGACACTGGAACGAGTTCGAGAATTAGGCGTTAAGTTTGGACATGCTAGACAGTATCGTCTTCGGGGTAGAGAGAGAAGATATTGTAATCAACTTCTCATGGGTACGGTGATTAAATGAACTTTGGGATGGCTGCTGCAGCGGAGAACAGAGCACGAATGGGAATGCCCAATGTGCCATGACGTCGATCGCATAACATAACATAACATACATGCTCTTAATATTCTGATCTTTGTTTTCCTATCGGTTCCATTCCATACTGTTTTTAGCTGTATAATTTTTTTGTAAGGCTGTGTTTGTTCTTCTTTTAATTACCTTCATTTCATTTCCATCTGTTGTTAGCAGTGAACCAAGATATTCAAAACTGTTCACATTTTCTATTTTCTCTCCGTTGATAAAAATATCCTTTGTCATGTTCGTTTTATCCGTTGTCATTATTTTTGTTTGTGCCACATTGAGATATAGATTTTGTTTTTGGAAGTTTCTCTTGCACTTCTATTATTCTTAACTTTTTTATATCTTTTTATTGATTAAACTGCTGGCGTCATAAATATATTTTTGGGGGGAACTCGGTAACACTTTATCTTCGCGTTAATTCTTCGCGACCAATTTAATCATTCTTATTGTAATATTATGAATATAAAATGGAACGAATTCAGGAGAAGTGATGAAATCAGAGACATGTCTGGTCAACCACTAGTGACAACTGTTATAAGAAGGAGAAGATGGAGATATGTTGGGCACACCTTGAGGAGAAATGATCAACGAATATCAAAGAAGGCATTGAAGTGGGATGCAAAGGGTTCAAGAAAGAGAGGTCGACCTAAGGAGACCCTGAAGCGAACTTTCCTGAGAGAGGCAGGAAATATTGGTCTCAGTTCCATGGAGGAGATTGAGCGAGTTGCCCAGGATAGAGCGGTATGGAGAAATTACTTGCAGGCCCTATGTAACGTATAACGGTACGAGAGGAATTATTATTATTATTATTGTGATGTATAATTGATCTTTGACTCTTCTTCTTCTTTGCGTTCGTTCATTACGACCAATTTTAATCACTCTTTGTGATATGTTTGATCTTTGGTTTGGTAGGTCCCTAAACGCATAGACGTGTACATGTTTAGGACACGTGCATCTGATTTCAGCCAAACCTCCTTAGTCGCCTCTTACGACATGCGTGGCAGGTAACAGTGGTTCTATTCTTTACACCCCAAATTTGGGCCCCGGTAACCACTCGGACGGATCTTTGACAAGAACGAGTAACGTTAAACTTATGTTGCAGTTACTATTATGTATGGTACCATATGTGAATAATGTCAAAATACAACAGACTCCAGAACTCAAATATCTCGGGAGTATATTCACAGCAGATGGAAAGATGGACAGAGAAATCGAGACTAGATGCCAGAAGACAAATGCAGTGACATACCAACTGTCACCACTATTAAAACATCCAAGCATTAACATGGCAGTCAAACGACAACTGATAAACTGCATATTTATTCCAACTCTCTTCTATCAGTGCCAAACATGGCCCCTGACTACGACACAAGAAAGAAAGATTACAACATGTGAAATGAGATGTCTACGAAAAGCTGTCAACGTTACAAGGCGAGATAGAGTGAGAAACGAGAATATCAGAAGCATCGTTGGTACTATACTATGCATACAGTACATCGAGAAGCAAAGAATCAAGTGGTTCGGCCATCTAATGAGAATGGAACCACATTTACTACCATCACGTGCCTATAATAATCGACACTCAGGGCGCAGAGCACGAGGCAGACCAAGAACACGATGGATAGATAACATCTCAGAGTACCTGCGAAAGCATGGACTGACAACGTCAAGCGCAACACACCTGGCACAAGATAGGAAACTAACTCTCCCACGACGCTTCACGGCAAATGTGGTTAAGATAAGATAAGATAAGACCATATACGTGTAGGTCAGTGCTTTGAGTATGTCTCGCTGACAGTCAGTCCCCAACACTTCCCGTTCCTTCGCGTGTACAAGTTCTCTTTAATGATCCATTTAACGCCGTATATTTGGGCTTGGATCTAAGCCAAAAAGCCTTTTGCACTTTGCAACTTTTCTGACTGGGTTCGGTGTTCCTTTTGCATAGTGTGATAAAAGCTCTTTAATGATATTTAATGCTGCTTACTGTACAGAAAGAGTGTTTTTATAAAACAAATGTCAAGTCCCGTCGCCTTTTCGAGCCTTATGGTATGAATTTGCGATTCACTTCACATTTCTATGTCTGAATATGCAGGAGGAAAGGTGGGGCAGGTGGGGGTAACTTTCTCTCTAATGCTGATGTTGGTGACGTTGTTTCTCAATGTAATTCGAGCAAGGTTCTGTGCCAACTTTCTTTCTTATGCTGATGTTGGTGACTTTGTTTCTCAATGTAATTCAAGCAAGGTTCTGTGCCAACTTTCTTTCTTATGTTGATGTTGGTGACTTTGTTTCTCAATGTAATTCAAGCAAGGTTCTGTCCCAACTTTCTATCTTATGCTGATGTTGGTGACTTTGTTTCTCAATGTAATTCAAGCAAGTTTCTGTCCCAACTTTCTATCTTATGCTGATGTTGGTGACTTTGTTTCTCAATGTAATTCAAGCAAGGTTCTGTGTCAACTTTCTTTCTTATGCTGATGTTGGTGACGTTGTTTCTCAATGTAATTCGAGCAAGGTTCTGTACCAACTTTCTTATGCTGATGTTGGTGACTTTGTTTCTCAATGTAATTCAAGCAAGGTTCTGTGCCAACTTTCTTTCTTATGCTGATGTTGGTGACTTTGTTTCTCAATGTAATTCAAGCAAGGTTCTGTCCCAACTTTCTATCTTATGCTGATGTTGGTGACTTTGTTTCTCAATGTAATTCAAGCAAGGTTCTGTACCAACTTTCTTTCTTATGCTGATGTTGGTGACTTTGTTTCTCAATGTAATTCAAACAAGGTTCTGTCCCAACTTTCTTCCTTATGCTGATGTTGGTGACTTTGTTTCTCAATGTAATTCAAGCAAGGTTCTGTACCAACTTTCTTTCTTATGCTGATGTTGGTGACGTTGTTTCTCAATGTAATTCGAGCAAGGTTCTGTCCCAACTTTCTTTCTTATGCTGATGTTGGTGACTTTGTTTCTCAATGTAATTCAAGCAAGGTTCTGTGCCAACTTTCTTCTTATGCTGATGTTGGTGACTTTGTTTCTCAATGTAATTCAAGCAAGGTTCTGTGCCAACTTTCTTTCTTATGCTGATGTTGGTGACTTTGTTTCTCAATGTAATTCAAGCAAGGTTCTCTGCCAACTTTCTTTCTTATGCTGATGTTGGTGACGTTGTTTCTCAATGTAATTCGAGTAAGGTTCTGTGTCAACTTTTTTTCTTATGCTGATGTTGGTGACTTTGTTTCTCAATGTAATTCAAGCAAGGTTCTGTCCCAACTTTCTTATGCTGATGTTGGTGACTTTGTTTCTCAATGTAATTCAAGCAAGGTTCTGTACCAACTTTCTTTCTTATGCTGATGTTGGTGACTTTGTTTCTCAATGTAATTCAAACAAGGTTCTGTCCCAACTTTCTTTCTTATGCTGATGTTGGTGACTTTGTTTCTCAATGTAATTCAAGCAAGGTTCTGTACCAACTTTCTTTCTTATGCTGATGTTGGTGACTTTGTTTCTCAATGTAATTCAAGCAAGGTTCTGTGCCAACTTTCTTTCTTATGCTGATGTTGGTGACTTTGTTTCTCAATGTAATTCAAGCAAGGTTCTCTGCCAACTTTCTTTCTTATGCTGATGTTGGTGACTTTGTTTCTCAATGTAATTCAAGCAAGGTTCTGTCCCAACTTTCTTATGCTGATGTTGGTGACTTTGTTTCTCAATGTAATTCAAACAAGGTTCTGTCCCAACTTTCTTTCTTATGCTGATGTTGGTGACTTTGTTTCTCAATGTAATTCAAGCAAGGTTCTGTGCCAACTTTCTTCTTATGCTGATGTTGGTGACTTTGTTTCTCAATGTAATTCAAGCAAGGTTCTGTGCCAACTTTCTTTCTTATGCTGATGTTGGTGACTTTGTTTCTCAATGTAATTCAAGCAAGGTTCTGTGCCAACTTTCTTTCTTATGCTGATGTTGGTGACTTTGTTTCTCAATGTAATTCAAGCAAGGTTCTGTGTCAACTTTCTTTCTTATGCTGATGTTGGTGACTTTGTTTCTCAATGTAATTCAAGCAAGGTTCTCTGCCAACTTTCTTTCTTATGCTGATGTTGGTGACTTTGTTTCTCAATGTAATTCAAGCAAGGTTCTGTGCTAACTTTCTTCTTATGCTGATGTTGGTGACTCTGTTTCTCAATGTAATTCAAGCAAGGTTCTGTACCAACTTTCTTTCTTATGCTGATGTTGGTGACTTTGTTTCTCAATGTAATTCAAGCAAGGTTCTGTGTCAACTTTCTTTCTTATGCTGATGTTGGTGACTTTGTTTCTCAATGTAATTCAAGCAAGGTTCTGTGCCAACTTTCTATCTTATGCTGATGTTGGTGACTCTGTTTCTCAATGTAATTCAAGCAAGGTTCTGTGTCAACTTTCTTTCTTATGCTGATGTTCTGTTGTAGAAGACTCTATATACTGTGGAGTTTGTATGCATTCCTATTAAGTGGCCAAACCACTTCATTCTTTGTTTCTCAATGTATTTCAAGCAAGGTTCTGTGCCAACTTTCTTTCTTATGCTGATGTCGGTGACTCTGTCTTTTCTGGTGTTGTTGGTAACTTTTCGCCCAACATTGAACCACGGAAATCTCTGGAGAAATCTTCCGTCCACTCCTCGCCAGGAAACGAACAGGGGCCTTTGAAAGAAAGATGAGCAACTTACCTCCACGACTCAGAAACACTACCATCCCCCAAACCCCTCCTCCCTCTCTTCCCAGTCTGAAAATATTTACATCTTAATGAGGTATTTAATAATGACAAGGGGATGTAACAACTAATCTTAAAGATTATAATATTTATTTCGGGATACAAAGAAAACCCCGATTATGTCCCCTGAAACATCAAAATGTCAACCCAAAGATGACCATCAATAATGAAGATATTGATGATCGTGACTCTGTAATTAATAAACGACGGAGACTGTACAAAAGAGATTAGAAGGAGACTAGCCATGTTAAATCTAGGGGGCAATTAGTATAAGAAAAGATGGAATAATACAGCCACGACTTCCGTGGTTGATAATGCATTCGCTTCTATGGCGAGTATTCGGGTTCAATTCCAACCGTAATGGCTCTCAGATCGACCCAAACTCAAATTGGTACCTGATAAGCACTGGGAGGTAAGGTGGTGCTGACTCTTTCTGTGGAAAATTGTGTGAGAAAAGAGAAGCTTGAATACATTGTGGCGTAGAGGCTAGATGCTCGTCTCTAGTGCCAAATGTACCAGGTTCGCTCCCTCGTGAAGCCATCTGTATATTTTTCCAGTAATCACTAATCTCAGTGCAGATGAGATCGAGTTCCTAGTCCTATCGGAGACGGACTATAAAACATAGGTCCCATGTTCAATTTGAGCACATAAAAGAACACTTGGCAGTTCAAAATTGAGAAGAACAGGCTGGAATGTCACTGCCTGGGCAACACTCATTAGAAAAATTGTTAAAAAATAAAATTCCTTCAAAATATTTTCACCATCTTCTAAGTTGTATCCAGAACCATCGCCGATGCTACAGACTTCGTGTACCACCGCTGAGATCTTCCTCTAAAAGAAAGAGATCGGAGCACACATGGTTAGTCATCGAAGTGCAATGATAATTCTCCTATCAATTAATCGATCGCCCGTGTGGTACATGGGCCCGCAAAGGAAGCAAAGAATAGTACTACTGCGACCTACAGTGCAACTCGTAAGAGGTGACTAATGTAGGCACTAGGGATGCTACCCTAGTAAATAAAAAGCAGCGCAGAAATCGGATGTGCTGGCCTATTTGTAGGAGCATAGCTGGCTCAACGTACAATCGCTCTTAGGCTCAGATCCCATACAAATCACACAGCGTGGTTGACATGTGGTCGATATAGAGCAGCGTTTACCAAAGTGGGCGGTACCGCCCCCAGTGGGCGCTGAAACGCTCTAGGGGCGCATTAGTGGGTTCAGAAGAATTTGGGCGGTGTTCAGGCGATTAGAGGTCGGTGGCTCCTTAAATAAGAAATTAATAATAAATATTTTTAAATAAATTAATTTCGTGATTTTGCGAGTGAATAATCATTTAAAATTTGAATTCTGCATTTTAATTCATCTTATGCCCGTCTTACACGATCCATTTTTTCATCCATTTTCTATTTCATGTATATAATCATTTGAAATTGACCATGTATTACAGAAATATATATCAATTGTTTATGTCAAAGAGAAAATAGAGCATGTATATATGTGGGAGGGGGCGTTGGCAAACTGTTATAATGTGGAGGGCGTTACAAAGTTTATGTTGTGCAAAGTGGGCGGTGGGCCGAAAAAGTTTGGGAATCTATGGTATAGAGCGTTCGAAGAAGAAGAAGAAGAAGAAGAAGAAGATATAGAGCGTAAGAAGAAGAAGAAGATATAGAGCGTAAGAAGAAGAAGAAGATATAGAGCGTAAGAAGAAGAAGAAGATATAGAGCGTAAGAAGAAGAAGAAGATATAGAGCGTAAGAAGAAGAAGAAGAAGAAGATATAGAGCGTAAGAAGAAGAAGAAGAAGAAGAAGAAGAAGAAGGAAGAAGAAGAAGAAGAAGAAGAAGAAGAAGAAGAAGAAGATTAGAGCGTAAGAAGAAGAAGAAGATATAGAGCGTAAGAAGAAGAAGAAGAAGAAGAAGAAGAAGAAGAAGAAGAAGAGAAGAAAGAAGATATGAGAAGAAGAAGAAGAAGAAGAAGAGAAGAAGAAGAAGAAGAAGAAGAAGAAGAAGAAGAAGAAGAAGAAGAAGATATAGAGGTAAGAGAAGAAGAGAAGAAGAAGAAGAAGAAGAAGAAGAAGAAGAAGAAGAAGAAGAAGAAGAAGAAGAAGAAGAAGAAGAAGAAGAAGAAGAAGAAGAAGAAGAAGAAGAAGAAGAAGAAGAAGAAGAAGAAGAAGAAGAAGAAGAAGAAGAAGAAGAAGAAGAAGAGAAGAAGAAGAAAGAAGAAGAAGTAGAAGAAGAAGAAAGAAGAAGATAGAAGAAGAAGAAGAAGAGAAGTAGAAGAAGAAAAAGAAGAAGAAGAAGAAGAAGAAGAAGAAGAAGAAGAAGTAGAAGAAGAAGAAGAAGAAGTAGAAGAAGAAGAAGAAGAAGAAGAAGAAGAAGAAGAAGAAGAATCAATCGATAACTGTCAATCTTCGTGTTCACATTCTTTTTAATATAGTTTCTTTATGTAATTTCAGGTGTTGGAAGCTGTCGTTATCCTGTTGCCATCTCCCGTGCCAATAAATGGGACTATCTTCCAATTTTCTGATCTGTATGAGCGAAGGAGTTCAAGATAGAGAGGAAGCATTGAAACTAGTTTGGCTGAGAGAGGCCAGACATATCAGACTCTATTTCATGGAAGAGATTGTGAGAGTTGTCCAGGATAGAGCGGTGTGGAGAAATTACTTGCAGGTCGTATGTAACGTATAGCGGGATATATGTACACAAAGGAGTTTTGCTCAAAGAATATCAAAACAGGCATTGACGTGGGAGGCAAAGGGTTCAAGAAAGAGAAGACGCTCTAGGAAAACCCTGAATCGAACCTTGCTGAGAGAGGCAAGAACTATTGGACTCGATTCTCTAGAAGAGATCGAGCGAGTTGCGCAGGATAGAGCGGTGTGGAGAACTTACTTATATGTCATGTATAACTATAACGGTACTAGATGAACATATGAAAATGAAAATCGTGATGTATCCTTTATAGGACATAGCCATCAACCACAGTAAACGAGTCGTTGATTTTCTAGGCACCACTTATACGTTCAGTAGTTTGCCATTGCTTTCTGAACAGTGAGGTCTGTTTTTACCTTTTGTAAAATTCCACGTAAACGTATTTGCTTCCAAACTTGCCCACCGTGGGGTTTGAACCAGGAACGCTTGGGTTCGTGATCGAGCTCACTACCGCTTGAGCTACAGACGCTCACAGAGGAACATATATACACACAAAGAAGTTATACTGGCACATTCTTCTTGATACGGCTACCCAAATCGGACAGGTTAAAGGGGAGAGGTCAGACTGAATGTGACCTCCTGGTCTTTCAGTTTTGGTTGCTTAACGATGGGCTAATTACCCATAGTTGAAGACCTGTGCTCCGTTGGGAGTTGAAAGTTGAAGAAGAGAACTACTCATAAACAAAAAACAATTGGCGCAGTTACAGACGGTGTCTTCTTGAGAAACAAAAGGGTGCCGGGTTATCCTGGGACGGCGTAAAGAAAGTGGCAAGAGACAGAGAAATATAAAGAACAACTGTTGAGGCATTATGCTCCACGAGGAGCTGAGAGGAATAAGCAAGAACATATGCTGGAGAATGTTCTGCAAGACTGTCCACTTCTGTGTGAGCTCGGAAGCATACATAAAGAAAGAATTAGAGAGTCAATGAAGACACTGTTCATTAGTTGACTCAGAATACATACAAATCACAAAGAGTTGTTAACAAGTGGTCGATATGGAGCGTTCTAAGAAGAAGAATGTTATTGGTTACTAAACTGTTGTTATTGTACTCCGGGCAGACCCATAGGTGCTCAGTCTTCCCCAACAGATATCGAAGAGTATGCACACCGATGGTCCCGTGGTTGGCTGATTAAACACACTTCACGCTGTCCCTCAGGCATCCAGTTCTACTTGTACAACGGGTAGTTCCAAACTGCTTAAATCGCTGGATCGATTCAACATCTATTTTAGTGTCTTCATCTAACAGGCAGTCGCGAAGAGACCGAAGAACATCCCCTTATCCATCTTCAACTCCTTAACAATCGATGCTGTTGATGCAAGCCTGGCCGCTCTCTCATTACTATCAAACACCCGCATGACCAGGACAGTAGATCCAAGTAAGCCTCTGGAGGTTAGAAACTTCTATTAGACGACATCCACTCATACAAAAACCTGCCCTTTTGGATCTTGTGAAGCATTGACTGAGATTCAGTATCATCAGACACTTACATAGACTAGGAATAAGTCAAACAGCTCTCTGAGACTGCATCAGGCGGAGCAGACACTGTAGAATGTCTTACAAGACTGTCATCTTCTTTGTGAGCTGAGAAGCAACATGTGGTACACCCAGTCGATCTGAAAACTAAGCTTTGGGGAAACATGACAGACCTCAAGCTGACTACCCAGTGTGTGATCTACATTGGATTAAGCGCATGACCAGAGATCACCAAATTCAAGGCTACCTACTGATTTTCTTCCTTCGTTACGAAGTTCTCCAACTATGTTGCACAAAATAAACTTGAAAAATAACAAAAAAATAATTGTTGATCAGAGCCCTGTTCATGCAACAATTGAAGAAAAACATAATTTCGTTAAAAATATGTTCCGAACCAGTTCGTGGAAGATATGTGGTTTAGTTTTGTTGTGAAATCTTGATAAAGAATATTAATAACTAATCAGGATGTAAGCTTTAGCGCTCAACAACTAATAATTACTACATATCTTGGTACAAACAGATTCATGGGGATTATCATTACTACCTGTAATGACCACCTAGTGGAGTGTCTGACCGAATAGATTAAAGCGTGGCTCCCATTCTGGAGAGGTAAGGTAAAAAGTATTTTTTTCTATCGAGGACATAAAGAAAATATTATAACCTGAACTGTTTAGCGGCGACTGTACTAGCGATGCGGCCATTAAATTCTACAGGCTTGTGTCTCTTCTGTTCTACACCGCCCTAAACAGCGATCATCATCAGGTGCCGTGCCGGCTAGAGTAAGTGATCATGGATTTCCACAAATCTCTGTCTTTGATGTTTGCTATCAACTCAGATGTTGACGCTCTACCGTGCCATGAAGTCAGGCTGAACAGCAGTATTGAAATGAAAAATCTTTGCATATCTTTACAGGACTTAACCATCAACCACATTCGTCGATTTTCTAGGCATCGCTTATACGTTCAGTAGTTTGCAATTGCTTTAGGAACGGTGAGGTCTATTGTTGAAAAATGAAATGAAAATCGTGGCATATCCTTTACAGGCCGTCATCGTAAACGAGTAAGCGACAACAGTAAACGAGTCTTCGATTTTCTGGGCACTTCGTTTCGATATAGAGGAAGACTGCAATAAAACTGTGTAGCTAATCCTTTGTTTGATAAAGGCCTTTTGGTCGAAACGTTGCTGTGTATTGTTATTGTTTTTGTATTTTGTAAAATTACAGTACTATGTTCTTACGTGTTTCGCCATAGGCACCACTTATACGTTCAGTAGTTTGACATTGTTTTCTGAACTGTGACGTTTGTTGTTACCTTTCGTAAAAATCAAACGGGACTAATTTGCTTCCAAACTTGCCCGCCGCGGAGTTTGAACCAGGTACGCTTAGGTTGTGATCGAGCTCACTACTTCTTAAGCTACAGACGCTCAGAAAAAGCGGTATTACAAGCAGTGAAGAAAATGGTGTTTTTTTTTAACTCTTTAGCTGCAAAGGACGTGTATATACGTTTTCCCATTCACTTCTAAAGACGCATTAACACGTCTGTTATTATCTCTCCTCTGTGGGCTAAAGACGTGTTAACACGTTATACATTTCTATTGTCACTGCTATAGACGTACATTCCCGTTTGTGACCTAGAAAAAAAGAGTAGCTATTTTTAGCTCCGTCTTCGGAAAGTATGTAGCAGCGAAAGGGTTAAATTATTACCACCATCTTGATCTTTGACCTATTGCTATGTCTGAGGAAGGAGAACTGGCTCGGACAATGTCCACGCTTGAGACAGTGACCAATGCATACACGTCCGCACATGGGGTTCTTAGTCTGATAGTTTGTGCCCTTGGCATACCAATGAATGTTCTTAATATTACGGTGCTCACGCGAAAGAATATGAGAACCTCTGTGAACTGTATCCTGATGTGGCTGGCCATCTTTGACCTGTTGACCATGGTGTGCTACATCCCTTTCTCTGTTCATTTTTACTGTTTGACTTGGAATATGTCGACGGAGAGAAATTCTTTAGGTGAGTACTGTTATTGTGTGTGTGTGGGGGGTTTATGTGAGGGTTTCGTGAGGGTTGTGTGAGGGTTGTGTGGGGGTTGTGGAGGGGGTTGTGTGATTGTTGTGTGGGGGTTGTGTGAGGGTTGTGTAAGGGTTGTGTGGGGGTTGTGTGAGGGTTGTGTGGGGTAGGGAGAGGGTTGTGTGAGGGTTGTGTGGAGGTTGTGTGAGGGTTGTGGGAGGGTTGTGTGAGGGTTGTGTGGGGTTGTGTGAGGGTTGTGTGGGGTAGGGAGGGGTTGTGTGAGGGTTGTGTGGGGTTGTGTGAGGGTTGTGTGTGGGAGGAGGGGTTTGTGTGAGGGACGTGTGGGGTTGTGTGAGGGTTGTGTGAGGATTGCGTGAGGGTTGTGTGAGGGTTGTGTTAGGATTTCGTGAGGGTTGTGTGGGGGTTATGTGAGGGTTGTGTGAGGATTGCGTGAGGGTTGTGTTGGTCACTCTCACATTTCGTAGTTGTGTCACCCTCTCACTCAATGTCATTTACACTTTTTGTCACACACGCTCTTTGTCACTCACGCTCTTAGTCGCTAACGCTCTACGTCACATAACATATCAGTTTCTAGCGCTCTACGTCACATAACATATCAGTTTCTAGCGCTCTACGTCACACAATATGTCACTTATTAACATTAGACGTATCACACGGACTCTCTATCACAAAAACTCTTCCACACTCACTTTTTTTGCCGCTCATCAACCCTTCATTAACTCTTTCAACTCCTCGGCTCGCTCGCTCTAAATTTCACTCACTCTCTGACTTTATCACACAAACTCCTGTTGTCAAGTTGTCTCTCTCACTCACTCACTCACTCTCTCTTTCTCTCCCCCTCCCTAGGTTGGATGACGTTTCTTATCTTCCACGTGAACTTCACAGCCACCACCCACACCATCAGCATCTGGTTGGGAGTGACTCTTGCAATATTCAGGTAGGCGAATTCCTCCACTCTCCTCCCACCCCCACCACTCCACATTACAGGTGATCATAGAGATTCAAGTCAGTTGGAGTAAGAAAACCAAGTAATTGAAGGAGAATAATATGTGAGGGGAAGTAATTGAAAAGGAATAATATGAGAGGGGAAGTAATTGAAGGAGAATAATATGTGAGGGGAAGTAATTAAAAAGGAATAATATGAGAGGGGAAGTAATTGAAGGAGAATGACATGGGAAGGGAAGTAATTGAAGGAGAATGGTATGAGAGGGGAAGTTATTGAAGGAGGATTGGTATGGAATGGGAAGTAATTGAAGGAGAGTGGTATAGCGGGGAAGTAATATTTGAGAATTTTATGGTAAGGGAAGTAATTTAAGGAGAATAGTATGGGAGGGGAAGTAACTGAAGGAGAATAATATAGGAGTGGAAGTAATTGAAGGAGAATGGTATGGGAAGGGAAGTAATTGAAGGAGAATGGTATGGAAGGGGAAGTAATTGAAGGAAAATGGTATATGAGGAAAAATATTAGAGGTGGGGGTTTAAAGGAAGAAGATGTCATGGGAGGATACTTTTATGGGGCGGGGAATAATCAGAAGAAAAGTAATGAGAAGATAAATAAACAAAGAAATCAAGGAGATATTCAGAAACATATGGCAAAATAATGAAGAACGTTAGGGAAAGAAAAGTAATAGGAAAGAAAAGTAATGAAGCGAAAAGTAATGGAAAGAAAAGTAATAGAAAGAAAAGTAATGAAAGACGTTAGGGAAAGAAAAGTAATGGAAAGAAAAGTAATGGAAAGAAAAGTAATTGAAAGGAATGTGATGGAAAGAAAAGTAATTGAAAGGAATGTGATGGAAAGAAAAGTAATTGAAAGAAAAGTAATAGATGGAAAGTAATTTAAAGAAAAGTAATGGATCGGGATGTACAGCTATATATTACATAAAATCAGATACACTGTGTCCACTCGTTGAGGCACACCTGGTGGAACCCAACCACATTTTTTTTTAAATAATGGTAATAATAATAACAAAATTTTTAAAAAGATTTTTATTTCTTTAATTAATAGATAAAATTAGAAATTGGATAAAATTAGGGAAAAAAATAGAAATTAGATAAAATTAGAAATTAGATAAAATTAGAAATTAGATAAAATTACATACTAGGCAAACATTAACTATTAGGTCATAAAAATTACATTATTAAATCAAAATTATTTATATGGTCAAAATTATGTCTTTGATGTGCCCATGAGGTGCCTGGGCCTATCAAGGGAAGCAAAGAATAGTACCACTGCGACCTAAAAGGCATGTCGTAATAGGCGACTGATGTAGGATCTAGGAAGCTACCCTAGTAAATATAAAGCAGCGCAGAAATCGGATGTGTGGGTCTACTTGTATGTACTACAATCGCTTTTAGGCTCAGATCACATACAAATCACACAGAGTGGTTTACAAGTGTTCTTCTTTTTCTTCGAACGCTCCACATCGACCACTTGTTAACCACTCTGTGTGATTTGTATGTGATCTGAGCCTAAGAGCGATTATGCGTTGTGCCAGTTATGAGCCTACAAGTAGGCCAGCACATCTGATTCCTGCTATGCTTTTTATTTACTAGGGTAGCTTCCATAGGTCCTACATCAGTCGCCTCTTGCGACATGCTTTGTAGGTTGCAGTGGTACTATTCTTTGCTTCCTTGTGGGCCCGGTACTACACGGGCGTAACAAGTGTTCGATATGAAGCGTTCAAAAAAAACTTTAAGACATCTTTGATAAAAGAAAATGCCCGCCTGCCTAACGTATTCGTAGCGCGTTGGACTACGGGGGACTAGCCCTTTGTGAGTTCGGGTTCAATTCCGCGAGCTGGCAGAAAAGCCACAGGTTCTCCAGATTCACGTTGTTCGTGGTACCGAACCGAAGGGTTACGATGTCCATGACACCGAGCCGAAGAGCTAAAAAAGCTCAAGTGCTTCTGGATCGAAATTTTTAAAAAAGTTCTAAATTGGATCCAAACACAAACCAGAGAACTGAAAAAAGCAACACTTGAGAGATCACCATCTTGGCTAAACCTCTCCACTTAAAAATAACTAAGCTTAAAGATATCTCAGTCACTGGTCGAAGTCGTCACGACATTAAATTAACTTAATACTGTTTCTTGTGTTACTAGCAATTAAATTGTGCATCACAGTTCGGTCAGAAAACAACGCTACTTTCCATGCAATTAGTTTCCATAGCGACAGGCGAAACTACTTCCTGTAACTGACTTTCGTTAATGGGAGACAACTCTAAATGTTTCGTGACTTGAAATGTCAACAGTCCATTTTGTGGTCTTCTTCTCTTCCACAATATGCTACTTTATAGCGCCCGTGTGGTGCCGGGGCGGCAAAGAATAGTACCACTGCGACCTATAAAGCATGTCGTAAGAGGCAACTAATATACTTAGGATTCTCCGAAAGGAGTTAATTCTTATGTTTCATGTTTGTTGGCCTACACGCTCTGATATAACCAATAAAGGTTCGCCTTAGGTTGAAAGGGCGTGCCTCGGCTTAAAGAGGCTTTAATCCCTTACTTAACAAACAAACAAACAAACTAATATAGGCACCAGGGATGCTACCTTAGTAAATAAAAAAACAGCGCAGAAATCGGATGTGCTGGTCTATTTGTAGGCGCATAACTGGCACAATGTAAAATCGCTCTTAGGCTCATATCACATACAAATCACACAGAGTGGTTGACAGGTGGTGGATATGGAGCGTTGGAAGAAGAGTCCTACAATGGTTGAGAACGGGGCAGGTGTGAATGATGTGTTCGGGGGTCTGGGGGCCCCAGAGGAAGAAGAGGAAGACTACTTTATAGGAGTGTTGGAAGGGGGTGTAGTGATCTTGTGTATGCTTGTGCCAATACGCTGTTATTCATTTTTGTAAGGCTGTTCTTGATGCCGTCACTCCATCTTTTGCGTGGTCTTCCTCTTGATCTGTACTCTTTATACTTTGGGGGTTACTTCATTTTCCGGGTTTACCCATAAGACTTCAGTCCCTGTCAACAGAAATAACATGCCATCATCATCTTCCTCTTCGAACGTTCCATACCGACCACTCTGTGTGATTTGTATGTGATCTGAGCCTAAGAGCGAGTGTGCGTTGTGCCAGTTATGGGCCTACAAGTAGGCCAGTACATTCAATTTCTGGGACGCTTTTTATTTACCTGTGTAGCTCCCTACAAAATATTTTTACCATCTTCTAAATAACAATGGAGACCCTCGCCGGTGCCACGGAGTTCATACACTGCTGCTGATATCTCTCTGTGTAAGAAAGAGATTGGAAAACACATGGTTACTCACCAAAGTGCAATGATGATGATCCTATCTATCTATCGTCTTCTTCGATCGCTTCATATCGACCACTTGTTAACCACTCTTTGTGATTTGTATGTGATCTGAGCCTAAGAATGATTGTACGTTATGCCAGTTAGGCGCCTACAAGTAGGCCCGCACATCCGATTGCTGCGACGCTTTTTAAGTACTAGGGTACCTTCCTTAGACCCTTACCTCAGTCAATGCCTACAATATGCCTTGTAGGTCGCAGTCTTACTATTCATTGCTCCCCTTGCGAACCCCGGCGACACACTGGGTGTATCAATCTAACAATCAATCACTCAATCAGTCAATCAGTCAATCAATCAATCAACCTGGTTATTTTGTTTCCAACGCAGATACAAGCACATCTTCTCGCCAGCCAAAGGTCATTTGATGCAAGTTCGTCGCCTTGTCAGAGCCAGGGTTGCCATTCTTTTGGTTGTTATCTTGTCTGTTCTGATCATGATCCCCAACTACCTGATGAACAGGCTTAAGCCATACTCCTACCTGAATACAGGTAAGTTAAAAGCGTGCACCTGTCCACAGCCAGAGCCAACTATAAACTACTGGACCTTCGGGCTCAGGTACAAATTGTGGGAAATCAGACCCCAACTACACCACGTGACCTCGCATTCCAGTATTGGTGTATATAGACAAATTCATTTTAAAATCAACACAAAATGCTAAATCGAAGTTATATTATGCAACAAGTTAAGTTTAACAATAAGGAATATCAATATTATGAATATTTTCATCAATAAATAACCATAGACTCACAGAATTGAGTAGAACTACAAAAAGCGTGCAGTGTTCTATCAAACATCTGTAATTTCCAGATCCCTTTTCTTATCTAGGTCAGGAATACCCGGCCAGTTGTCTGGCCTGTGCTAGAGCCTGGCTGTGCCACAGCCGAACTCTAGATAACTAGACCAGACAACTGGCCGGGGATTCCCTGAACTAGATCAGAAAAGGATCTGAAATACATATTTTATAGCACGCTTTTTGCAATTTTACTCAATTCTGCGAGTTTTTTATTGATGAAAAATATTCATAATATTGATATTCCTTATTGTTAAACTACCCAGTCTGCCAGCGTGTTCGTAGCGCGTTGGACTACGGGTGACTATCCATCTGTGTGTGCGGGTTCAATTCCGCGGGATGGCAGAAAAAGCCACAGATTCCCACAGATTTACGGTGTTCGTGGCACCGAACCGAAGGGTTACGATGTCCATGGCACCGAGCCGAAGAGCTGAAAAGCTCAAGTGCTTCTGGATCGGATTAAAAAAAAAAAAAAATTACAGGTGAGACAAAGCGGTAATTGCCAGTTATGTGCTTACAAGTAGGTCAGCACCTCCGATTCCTGCGACGCTTTTTATTTATTAAGCTAGGTTCGCTATGCCTCTACCTCAGTCGCCACTTACGACATGCCTTGTAGGTCGAAGTGTTACTAATCTTTGCGAGTCCCGACTACACATGGACAGACACAGAGACAGTAAAAGTTAATGAAATAGAGACAGAAACGGAAGCAGGTACAAAGAAAGAAAAAACTTGACTAATCCTTAATGACGGGGAGGGGAAGGGGGATATGCCTTCTGTGATCTTCGTCGTTATGAGGATTGATGGTGTTGTTTTTGATGATGTTGATGATGATGATGTTGATGATAATGGTAATGTTAATGATGTTGATAATGATGATAATGATGATGATGTTGGTGATGATCATGATGATGGTGGTGCTGATGATGATGATGATAATGATGAGGATGATGATGATGATGATGATATCTTTTATACAGAGCGATACTTTAGAAGAATCAAATGTTACCGTATGTTGTACTGATGAGATCCTTGATTCCCTTGCAGGCAGCAACACCACAGACACTGTCTTTATAACCGAACCAGTCAACATGGAAACGGCTGATCTCAAACCTTTAGCTCAAGCAAGCCTGCTGCTGCATAGCGCCTTAGCTAAATTCCTACCTTGCATTCTGATGGTGGTCTTCGGAGGACTTCTGGTCAAAACCCTTCGCACTAACATCCGAATGGTGGCCCGGCCCGCTGCTGGACGCAGCTCAGACTACTCCGTTAGCAGGTTCTCCACAAGAAAAACGTCTTTGGTCGCTGAAGACGAGGATAATGAGTCCAGCAACCAAACACAACTGTTAGAATTCTACAGTAATCAGAAGAAATGGGATGAAAAACAGGTTCTAGCGATGAAGACGAATCATGAAATTTGCTTAAAGTACAACAACGACATTCTGAAGGAGATCAGCAACCACAGTATAGGAGGTGGCAACAGCCGCACTCTAAAAGAAATTAGCAGCCACAGTATAGGAGGTGGCAACAACTGCACCTTAAAAGAGATTAGCAACTACAGTATAGGAGGTGGCAACAACTGCACTCTAAAAGAAATTAGCAGTCACAGTAAAGGAGGTGGCAACAGCCGCATCTTAAAAGAAATTAGCAGCCACAGTATAGGAGGTGGCAACAACTGCACCTTAAAAGAGATTAGCAACTACAGTATAGGAGGAAGCAACAATCGCATCCCAGCTAGTACCAACAAAAGCATCCTAGCAGGTACCAATAAGACCACCCTAGCAGTTACCAATAAAAACATCATGGAAGACCCCAACACCCGTATCGTCGCAGGTACCAACAGCAGCATTCCAACAAACAGCAAAAAAACTACCCTCTATTTGTTACCACAGCCTTTATCTTCACTTTCCAACAAGCAATCCTTCTCTCCGGCTAAACTCAACGGGACTGGAAGAGGCCGAATTAAACGCCACCAACAAAACGCCCGCACAACCCGTATGCTCCTAGTGGTCATCACCCTTTTTCTGGTGACGGAACTCCCTCAAGCAGTTCTTATCGTTCTCTCAGCAACAATCCATGGATTCTTTATGGATGTCTACGTCCCTCTTGGGGATATCATGGATATGTTAGCGCTAGCCAACAATGGAATCAATTTCCTTTTGTACTGCATTATGTCAAGGGATTTTCGAGTCGCTCTTATGTCCATGATGAAGGCAATCATGGACAGAACGGGCCGTATCACAAGATATGTGTGTATTATTTGTCATAGACCACGTAGAGGATATTCAGATCGGAACTCGCAGCCAGTCGGGACACAGCTTATTCAGACAAAGACTTCTTTAGGAGATTAATTCGATTTAACCCTTTCTGTACTCTGAGCCGATTTACAGGCTCAATGTATTTTTTTAAATGACGCAAAGCCAGTCAATCCGCTACTTTAATATAAATTGCAATATACGTGTGTCTAGTTGTCAAATTAGAGAGTGAAATGGAATCTCAAGGGTTTTGCGTGGATCTACTGTCTTGGACATGTGGACTGTCTCGTGTGAGTAATATGATAGCAGACAGCCTTGAATAAAACCCATCCATACCGCACAACCTCGCGCATCGTTTATACTTCTGCATAAAACGCACTCATAATATAATAATAATTCCTCTCGTACCGTTATACGTTACATAGGGCTTGCAAGTAACTTCTCCATACCGCTCTATCCTGGTCAACTCGCTCAATCTCATCCATGGAACTGAGACCGATACCTCTTGCCTCTCTCAACAAAGTTCGTTTCAGGGTCTCCTTAGGTCGACCTCTCTTTCTTGAACCCTTTGTATCCTACTTCAATGCCTGCTTTGATATTCGTAGATCATTTCTCCTCAAGGTGTGTCCAACATATCTCCATCTTCTCTTTCTTATAACAGTTGTCACTAGTATATAATATGCTCTCGTGTAAATTTACACACCAATGTATAATTCGCACCAATTTATAATGTGCGCCAATGTATATCATGTGCTTTTGAATATAAGTGTTACAGAAGAGTCCTTCGTATATCTTGGACAGAGAAGAGAACAAATAGATCTATCCAGAAAGAACTCAAAATCAAAGAAAACTGGCTGATGCTACAAATACGAATGAGAGAATTGAAATATTTTGGACATATAAAGAGACACGAAGGTTGGAGAAGACCAGTGGCGGCTCGTCATTAAGGTTCAGAGGGGCCGGGCCCCACCAAAGATAATGTGTAACGTGTATTTATTATGTAATGGTTTAAAATATAACCTAACCCAAAACCATGACTTTCCCGAAAATGTGTGTCTGGCCCCACCAACAAAAACGATCACGAGCCGCCACTGTCCGCAACTAAGTCCATCTTTTCTAGATCTCTCCACTCTCTCCATTCTCTTGCATTCTTCAACGCACGCCATCAAGTGTTCCTGGACGTTTCCTTACCTCTACAACCCTGGAGGTTTCATCGGACGGTCTATCTCGTGATACTGTCAGGAGCTTTCCTCCGTGTGTGTCTTATCCATCCACCACCTTCTGCTCCTTGTCTCTTGTTCCACCTGCCGTTGTCCCGCTCTATCCCACAGTTCCCTGTATGTGATCCTGTCATACCATCACAGATGGAGGATCCTACGCAGGCATCTATAGATGAATGTCTCCATCTTTTTGGTGTTCCCCTTAGTTGTTCTTCATATCTCCGCTCCATACAGAAGAACAGCCTTGACCTTTGAGTTAAATATCAGGCTTAACATTGGAGTTGAATATTATTTTTTTATTTTTTCCGATCCAGAAGCACTTGAGCTTTTCAGCTCTTCGGCTCGGTGCCATGGACATCGTAACCCTTCGGTTCGGTGCCACGAACACCGTAAATCTAGGGAATCTGTGGCTTTTCTGTCATCCCGCGGAATTGAACCCGCACACACAGAGGATAGTCACCCGTAGTCCAACGTGCTACGAACACGCTGGGCAGACGGGCAGTTGAATATTATAATGATATTTTAGATCATTAAAGAATGTTTTTAAATGGTTTTAAAGCCGAAGGATTGACTTCATTGCACCGGGTTTTACCCCATATGGCTCGGTCCCTCTCCGCGGAAATGGCACGCCATCTGAAGAGAGTATTGCACAACGCACGAACTCCGTAGCTCCGACAATAATCTAGGGTTTCTGGGAAAAAATGCACTCGTGAACAGAAAGACGCGGTCTGGATTGGAACCCACGATCTTTGACTCGCAAGGCAAAGAGCTTAACCACTTAACCGTGTTTATATTACGATACTTAACCACTTAGCCGTGGTTATCATACGATACACAAGGAACGACATCACCAAAGACAGAAAAATGCAGGAAATCCGATAGAGAAGACGTACTTCAATAATTGTCACTGGCCGTAAAAGTTCCGAGGATACGAGAACTAGTGGCAAGTGGTTTGGATTACAGATTTCCTGTAAAGATCACACTTGAAGGATCTAATCTTCAAGTAACTCTGAAGTCGGCGAACGCTAGCCTACATGGCTGAGGACACCAGTCAAATGGTAGAAGCAGGCCTTCACACAAAAATCAGAAGCGTAATACCTATGAGAGAGAGAAATTCGGAGGACTATTGGGGTATCTTCTTCTTCTTCTTCAGCGATCTCTGGTCATGCGCTTAATTTACTGTGGACCACAAACTGGGCAGACAGCTTCAGGTCTGTCAGGTTTCCCCAAAGCTTAGTTTTCAGGTCGACTGGGTGTGGCCACATGTTGCTTCTCAGCTCACACAGAAGATGACAGTCTTGCAGGATATGCTCTGGTGTCTGTTCTGCCTGCTGACACTGGCAGAGAGCTGTTTGACTTATTCCTAGTCTGTATAAGTGTTTGTTGAGTCTGCAGTGTCCGGTGCGTAGTCGAAATATAATGACCTGGTCTGTTCTGCTTAGGTCTTTGAGGAGTCTTTTCCATAATCATATCCAGTGTTTGTCTTCCAGTCTACTGCAGATTTTCTCTGTATGCGGGTTTTATTGGGGTATCAAAGCTCTGCTCAGAACATTCTATTTGACGATGATGATATTTTAACTTATAAAATATTAAATACACGTTACACATTATTTTTCCCGACCCCGACCCCACTGGCCCTTCACGACGAGACGCCACTGAGTTTTATACTTCATTTCTAAACTTGGATTGTGCAACCATTTTATTATAACTGTTGTATTTTATCTTGTCGATGTATGGTATCATTTTGTTGGATTAAACTAAAGAACGCAGATAGTTTTGTGTGTGTGTGTTTATGTTGCTTTGATGTGTATTCCCTCGGATGCTTCTAGATCATAGGTTCCCAAACATTTTTGGCCCACCGCCCAGATTGCACAACATAAACTTTGTAACGCCCCCTTTCACATTATAACAGTTTGCCAACGCCCCCTCCCACATATATATATATCCTCTCTTTTCTCTTTGACATAGAAAATTGATATATATTTCTGTCATACATGGTCAATTTTCAAATGATTATATACATGAAATAGACAATGGATGAAAAAATGGATCGTGTAAGACGGGCATAAGATGAATTAAAATGCAGAATTCAACTTTTAAATGATTATTCAATAGCAAAATCAAGAAAATAAATTATTTTAAAATATGTATTATTAATTTCTTCTTTAAGGAGCCACCGACACCTAATCACCTGAAACCCTCCAAATTCTTCTAAACCTACGACCGCCCCCCTAGAACGCGTCAGCACCCACTGGGGGGCGGTACGGCCCACTTTGGGAAACGCTATTCTAGATGGTTTCAGTGGTTTGTGTAGTATGTTATAGTGTGTGATTTGTTATCAGTTATTTGTTATCAGAGGACAATCGTCAAAGCCCTACGGACATGTCCGTTGGTGCTAAAATCTCCGTCTCAACAAATCCAGCAGCGTCCAGCGCTCTAACACGCCAGTGTGATTTGTGTAGTATGTTACAGGACATGATTTGCGGAGGGAGTCCATCACCAACATCATCGTCATTGCCCGAGTGGTTACCTGGGCCAAAATGTGGGTGTAAAGAATAGAACCAGTGTTAATTGCCATGCATGTCGTAAGAGGCGACTAAGGAGGTTTGGCTGAAATCGGATGCATGTGTCCTAAACGTGTAGAAGTCTATGCGTTTAGTGGCCTACCAAACCAATGTGCAACGTATACACGTTCTTGGCAAAGATCAATCATATCGCAAAGAGTGATTAAAATTGGTTGAAAAGAACGAACGCAAAGAAGAAGAAGATCATTACCATATTTCAAGTGAACAAAGAAGAAAGCATTATATGTGAAGTACTATATGTCTGAGCGTCATGGAAGAATTGACAAATATGTTGTGTTGTATTGTTCACACTAAAGAGCACTGATTTATGCATAATCTATTGCAGGAGTCAGTGCTCTTTGGAAATCTCTGTGGCGTAGGGGTCTGTGTTAGGTGATCGCCTCTCATGCAAAAGGTATCAGGTTATCTCCCTCGTGGAACCATCTGGATATTTTTCCAGAGATCCTTGATCTCAGTGTAGGTGAGATCGTGATCCTAGTCCTATCAGAGACTGACGATAAAATGTAGGTCTCGTGTTAAATTTCAGCACCTAAAAGAACCCTTGGCAGTTCAAAATCGAGAAGAGCAGGCTGGAAAGCTACTGCCCAGGCAAAATTCATTAGAAAAGATTTAAAATAAAATTCCTACAAAAATATCTTCACGGTCTTCAAAATTACATTGGGGACCCTCGCCGGTGCTACAGAGTTCGTGCACTACAGCTGAGATCTTCATGTGTAAGAAAGAGATCGAAGCACACATGGTTGCTCACTGAAGTGCATTGATAATTGTGCTATCAATCAATCACCGTCACCGTCACAGAGAGAGAGAGAGTGAGAGAGAACAAGAAAAAGAGAGAATATATACTGAACAACCTGATACTATGAGATAAAAGAACGTCATGCATGCATCATTAGTCGGGGGATAAAGATCTGTGGAAATTCATGGTCGCCTACGCCAGTAGAATGGGCCTCATAATAATGAATGCGTGTCCAAAACGGATATTCATTAGTCCAAGGGAAGTAACCAAATAATATTCATACTCTGTTTCAAAATGAAGAGTTGTCTATATATTGATACATTTTTTCAACTAACCTTTGTTCTGCATTGAATAACACGACTGTGTTACCTAGACGCGCAGGGGGAGCAAATAATAGTGGCACTGTGACCTACAAAGCATGTCGTAAGAGGCGACTGGGGTAGGGGCTTAGGAAAGCTACCCTAGTAAATAAAAAGGATAGCAGAAATCGGGTATGCTTTCCTGCTTATAGGCGCATAGCTGGCACAACATCCAATCGCTATTAGGCTCAGATCACACACAAATCACAAAGAAGTGCTAACAAGTAGACGATATAGAGCGTTTGAAGAAGAAGAAGAAGTATTGAATAAATGACTATTAACTCCAGGACAACGGAGGTTATGCTTCAGCCCGACCTTAGAGAGAAGTACCATGACCCAGTCTTCAATATTAAACACCAGCGTCTCCTGCCAGCGGACAACATTGCCTATCTTGGCAGCATCCTATCCAGATCTGCAAACAAAGAGATCAACAATAGGATATCCATAGTCAGTGCTGTATTTAGAACGCTGGCGTGTATATGCTTAAAGGGCTTTGATCCCTTAAATGCCCACCTGCCCAGCGTGTTCTAGCGCGTTGGACGACGGGTGACAAACCCCCTGTGAGTGCGGTTCTCTCTCTCTCGCTCGTGCGCGATCCCTGCCCAGACGGATGTACCAGATCTCCCCATAAATTCTATTTAAGTGTGGTTCAATTCCGCGGGCTGGCAGAAAAGCTACAGGTTCTCCAGATTTACGGTGTTCGTGGCACCGAACCGAATGGTTATGATGTCCATGGCACCGAGCCGAAAAGCTGAAAGCTCAAGTACTTTTTTTTTTTTTTTTTTCGTCCGCTTTCAACTCAGACGAAGTTCCATCTCTGAAACTGATTTTGCGTGAAAATCTGTTTTTCCAATTTCTTACAATGGCAGCAGCGTGCACATTGTAAATTACTTTACACTGGCAGCCGTGTGCTCAATGTACTCGTAATTAGTATTCCCTCGCCATACAGGCAGATTTTCTCCGACTTCAGAGGTACTCACGTTATCGTCCTGAGTAAGACCAGGGGACTCGAACAAATGCCGGACAGTAGGTTCGAACCCGAGCTATGAGGCGTCTCACAGCTAGCAGGCCGAGCTACTATCAACTACTCTAGGCAGTCCCCGACTCAAGTACTTCTGGATCGGGGAAAAAAATCCCATAAATAACACACAATAACAAGGCTGCATGGGAACAAAACTGAAAGTTTACCGGGCCATAGCGCTAACAATGCTGCTGCACGCCAGCGAAACATGGACAGTGTATAGCAAACACGCAAGAAAACTAAACCACTTCCACACAATCTTTCTACGCAGACTTCTTCTTCACCTTTCAGCTCCCAACGGAGCACAGGTCTTCAACAAACTTCTTCCAGCTTTTCCTCTCTCTTGCCATCCCTTCCAATTCTTTTCATGTTTTACCTATCTTTTTCATATCAGCCTCCAGCTTTCTTCTCCAGGTCTGTCTAGGTCTTCTCCTACTCCTCTTTCCCTGCGGGTTCCAAAACAGTGCCTGCCTTGCAATGCTTCCGGTCGGTCTTCTCAATGTATGTCCTATCCCTCCACAGTGTCTCTTCCTGAGCTCTTTCTTCACTGGTACCTGCTTAGTTCTTTCTCTGAGTTTCTCGTTTATAATCTTATCATACCATCTCACTCCCTATATTTTATGTAAACATCCATTTATGATTTTGTTGTCCATAATGTTTCCAAGCTACAGAACAGCACAGACTTCAGATTTTATGGAATGGTTCTCAGCTTTGTGTTTGTGTCTACACAGTTTACCAAACAACATTGCTGTACGGATCGGAATGCTGGAGAATGACAGAACAGGATATGTCCAGACTCTCCACCTTTCATACAACTTGTCTGCGAAAAATCTTACGCGTGTACTGGCCGACTACTATCTCGAATCAAGAATTGTTTGCACGATGCCAACAAGAGAATATGGGCACTATCATCCGAAGACGACGCTGGAGATGGATTGGACATGTGATGCGCATGGAGACTGACTCCGACACGAAAACTGCACTGAGATGGACTCCAGAGGGTAGGCGAAAGCGAAAGACCCAAGACGACCTGGAGGAGAACGATAGAGCAAGTGCTGAAGGAAATGAATCATAGCTGGAACACAATACAGAGGAAGGCCATGAACAGGAAGAATGGTGTACGTTTGTTGCTGCCCTAAACGCCAAGGGCGTAACAGGCTAAAGAGAGAGAGTTTACCAAACATAAACTGGCAGGACAAAATTCCAGATACCGAAGTTCTCATAAGAGCAAAGCTCCCAAGCGTCAACACTCTGTTTTGGGGTGTTTTTTTTAACCGATCCAGAAGCACTTGAGCTTTCAGCTCTTTGGCTCGGTGCCATAGACATCGTAACCCTTCGGTTCGGTGCCACGAACACCGTGAATCTGGTGAACCTGTGTCTTTTCTGCCAACCCGAGGAATTGAACCCGCACTCACAGGAGCTTGTCACCCGTAGTCCAACGCGCTACAAACACGCTGGACAGACGGGCCAACACTCTGTTACAGAAGGCAGAAATGAGATGAGCCGGTCACGTTGCTCGGATACCAGATAAACTCATCTCAAAGCAGTTGATTATGGCAAGCGATCAGCTGGTGGACAGAAAAAAACGATTTAAAGACAACCTTAAAAGTCTTTGAAATTCTTCGATATAGACATCACGGCCTGGGAATCCCCTGCGCAAGATCGCCAAAGTGACTGTAATAACAAAATAGGAACTCGCATAGCTAAGAATCGTCGGGCCGTTGAGGCACAGGGAAAACGAGCTGCGCGAAAAGACAGAACACACAACACTCACATGTCTAACCTTGATCATGTATGCCCCACTTGTGGTAGGGAATTGTGTTCAAGGAATGGACTCTACAGTCACCGCCGCACACACGAGAGAGGTGCAGCAGTACACGTCTGAAGTTGTTTTCATCATCGCTTGCGATGGACAGCTATTATATCAAGTGATACTATCATTTTTCAACAAGGGGAAACAATTATTCCTTCTGTTTCTTAAAACATTAATCGGGTTATATCCCTTTAATTATTCATGACTTGGAAAATAGATTGAAACATTTGCTGATAAAATTCCAAGAAAAACAAGATAAGACGTCACGTGGAATTTTAACCGGAATTAAACACATTTTCTGACCTACCTAGAGACGGGTCGTGTCATTACTGGCTCCACTCTTCGCGAGTCCTTGACTCGTCTTATCGGTCGAACCAGATAACATTGAAATTTTAAAGGATTTTACAACCGAAAGATTGACTACATTGCACTGTGTTTTACCCCATTTGGCTCGGTCCCTTTCCGCAGAAATGGCAAACCACCTGCCGAGAGTATTGCACAAGCACGAACTCCGTTGCTCTGGCAACAATCCTAGGGTCTCTGGAAAAAAGGCACTGGTGTACAGAACGGTACGGTCCGCATTCGAACCTACCACTTTCAATTCGCAAGGTAAGAACTTGACCACTTAGCCACAGAAACCCACGTTCCAATCCAAATGAAATAGTTTGACATTTCATTTTCAATTTGGAATATTTTCATTGCACTCCGGACATGTCCATAGGAGCTCCGATCTCCTTCGCAGTATCTCCAACAGCGTCCAGCCTTACCAGTTCGATGTTAATTGATGAGACTACCCTTCTTCTTCCATATCGACCACTTGTTAAACAACTCCTTGTGATTTGTATGTGATCTGATCCTAAGAGCGATTGTACGTTGTGCCAGTTATGCGCTTTCAAGCAGGCCATCACATTGGATTTCTACCACCCTTTCTATTTACTAGGGTAGCTTTCCTAGGCCCCTACCTCAGTCGCCTCTTACGACATGCTTTGCGGTTCGCAGTGCTGTTATCAGTGGCGGATCGTAGTCATTTTTCTTGGTGGGGCCAGACACAAATTTTAGGAAAAATCATGGTTTTGGAGTATTTACTATTACTTGTCTATTCCGGGAAGCTTTCCCCTTTCGATTATTTAAAGGGTTTCGATTATTTGTGAGGTCAGGGCCCACTGGTCCTTAATGATGAGCCGCCCCTGATTCCGATTCAAATGGCATCGTTTGATATTAGTCAAAAACTTGAATTAGTAATATATATATATCGGACAAAATGATACAGTATAACGTAGAAGATGTGGTACTATACAGCGTCGGCTTCTTTTTGTTGGAGAAGTGTCCGACCGAATGGATTAGAGCGAGGGCTCCCTTCTGACAGACCTTGGTTCGATCTATGGTAAGGCCAATTAGGGATTTTTTCTGTTGGGGGTATAAAGAAAAATCCCAACCTGAACAATTTCACGATGACTGTAATAGCTGTCATTAAATAGCTTGTCCTGGGCAAAACTTTACCACCCCAACAGTAATTTGGAATATCTCTCTCTCATATGCCAGGTGTCCGGTCATGTTGAATCGTCATGTTGAAATCATCAGTTACATCCTGAATCCATCTTCTCCGTGGTCTTCCTCTTCTTCTCTTTGCCAGTATGTCTCCTTCCATGATGGTCTTCTCCATCCCTTCATTTCTTTTTATGTGTCCAAAATATCTCAATTTTCTCTTTCTTATTTGTAGCATCAGCCAGTTTTCTTTGATTTTAAGTTCTTTCTGGATAGATCTATTTGTTCTCTTCTCTGTCCAAGATATACGGAGGACTCTTCTGTAGCACTTATATTAAAAAGTATTAAATTAATACTAGTTACTCTCAAGTTGGTTAGATGATAATATTACACAATCACTTAATAACGACTTATATGTAACGAGTACTAAATAAACTGAGAGCCGCTGTAGCGTAGGTGTTAGTGAACTCGCTTCGCAAGGCTGGTGGTCTGGGTTCAGCTCCCGCAATGTGCGTGGAATTGTTCTCGACCGCGACGGCTCTCAGGTCGACCCAGCCTCAACTGGGTACCAGACATGCTCTGGGAAAGTAAAGGCGGCCGGCGTGATGCTGACCACATCACCCATCGTGTGCCAACGGTCAATGAAAAATACAGGCCTAACACTGTATTGACCTATATACCACGAGGTATGAAAGGGTTCCTTTACTTTTTTTTTTACTAAGTAAACTATTGGGATGTAAAACCATACAAGATCTCCAACTGCTAGCAACGAACAGAATCACATTGAGATCTAAAACCTCTGCCCTATGTGCCGCCTTTGGCACGAAAGGAACTAACTAACTAACTAACTAACTAAGTAACGAGTATTGATTGAGTAGAACCGGTATTTTCTACGTGGTATGGACGTAGACAAGTAACGAGTATAAGTTATAGAAGTAAGAAACTGCGTATTCTTTATAGTAACTGAATTGCACATTACTATTTCCTGTTATTGTTATATTTTTCCTCCCCTTTTGTTGTTTTTTTTTCTCGTTAATTTACTACGCACTCAATACTCAACCCACATTATTTACATATAGTCCTAACCTCTGTCATACACTTGTGACTTTAACCAATCAAATCACAGATTTGTGGTTTGTTGACATCCGGGTTGCCTATTTGCACTAACCACGTTCAAGAGTTGCTAATGTAAACATCATTTTTTCGCTATTTGTTTGTGAAAATTGGTAAACAAAGGACTGAGTCGAGCGAAGGTCATTTCTCTCTTCTTCCTCTTCTTCTTCTTTGAGTTCTGTTTCGTATGCTCGTCTAAACCATGAGAATGGTTTGCCTCTATGTAACTGCGTGTCAGAGTTCCTCGAGAGTTCCCCATAGCTTGCTCCGTACGTTTTGTTCATGCCCACCTGCCCAGCGTGTTCGTAGAGCGTTGGACTACAGGTGACAAGCCCCCTGTGAGTGTGGTTCAATTCCACGAGCTGGTAGAAAAGCCACATGTTCTCCAGATTTACGATGTCCATGGCACCAAACCGAAGAGATGAAAACTCAAGTGATTCTGGATCGTAAAAAAATCTTTATTCATGAAGACATGTTTCGATTCGTTGGTGTATGTATCGTCTTCTCTTCTTCTTCTTCTTTGCGTTCGGTTTCGTATACTCGTCTAAACCATGAGATGGGTTGCCACTATTGAGCTGCATGTCAGTTGGAGTTCTTCGCGAGTTCTCCATAGCTTGCTCTGTAAGCTTTGTTCTTAAGGAAATGTTTGCCCGTCTGCCCAGCGTGTTCGTAGTGCGTTGGACTACGGGTGACTATCCCTCTGTGTGTGCGGGTTCAATTCCACGGGATGGCAGAAAAAGCCACAGATTCCCCAGATTTACGGTGTTCGTGGCACCGAACCGACGGATTACAATGTCCATGGCACCGAGCCGAAGAGCTGAAAAGCTCAAGTGCTTCTGGATCTGAAAAAAAAAAAAAAAAAAATAAGGTTTGTTGCCTCCAAACACTGCGACCTACAAAGCATATCGTGAGAACCGACTGAGGTAGGGGCTACGGAAGTAAATAAAAAGCGTCGCAGAAATCGGATGTGCTGGCCTATTTGTAGGCGCATAACTGGCACAACGCACAATCGCTCTTTGGCTCGGATCATATACAAATCAGAAAAAGTGGTTAACAAGGTTAATTACTTAAATATTATTATTATTTTATTGCGCTGAAGTTTTATTTACTACATTTATGCGCAATATTTATTCTATTGTGCAATTATTTTTTTTATTGCGCAATGAAACGTGAGTACTGACACCATTAAATTCCCAAGATACAGCCATTATCTTCAAATCGTGACGGCCAAGGACAACAGCTTGGGAGATAATCACCTGGGATTTTCTCTCCACAGGTAGGTAGCCAGGTGTCGTTTTTGCTAATACCTGTTCTGTTTTTTTCTGTTTTTTTAGTGAGTTTATTATTTCATGCTGATAAACCCGTATCTTCCTGTTTTTGTTTTTCTTATGGCTTTGAGGTAGTTCTCACCTTCTGTTTTCTCCTTCTTCTTCTATGAAAGCAAAACAAGCAAAGGAACCACTTTTCATACCACGTGGTGTATAGGGTAATGCGGTGTTAGGCCGTGTCTTTTTGGCTAAGTGGTTACGCCCCTGCCTTGTGTTCCTTCTTCTTCTTCTTCTTCTTCTTCGAACGATCCATATCGACCACTTGTTAACCACTCTGTGTAATCTGTATGTGATCCGAGTCTACGAGCGATTGTACGTTGCGCCTACGATTCGCTTGCACATCCGATTTCTGCGACGCTCTTTATTTACTAGGGTAGCTTTCCAAGGCCCCTACCTCAGTCGCCTCTTACTACACGCCTTGTAGGTCGCAGTGATACTATTTGTTGCTTCCATTTCGGGCCCTGGCAACACATTCTTCTTCTGTGTTCGCCCCCCACCAATTCAATCGTGAGTCAGGGCGTCTGGATTAGCGTCACTGATTTTTTGCGTGAAGACATGCTTTCCTTATAATCTGTATCTCTCGTCATGAAAGTCCTGACATATCCTTTACAGGACGTCGACATCAACCACAGTAAACGAGATTTTTTTTAGGCACCACTAATACGTTCAGTAGTTTGTCATTGCTTTCTGAATGATGAGGTATACTTTTACCATTCGTAAAAAAATGCACAGGAACAAATTTGCTTCCAAATTGACGGCCGTGGAGTTTGAACCAGGTACTAGTAGCTTGTGACCGAGTTCACTACCACTAAAGCGCCCGAGTGGTTACCGGGGTCCAAATTTGGGGTGTAAAGAATAGAACCACTGTTACCTGCCATGCATGTCGTAAGAGGTGACTAAGGAGGTTTGGCTGAAATCGGATGCACATGTCCTGAACGTGTAGAAGGCTATACGTTTAGGGGCCTACCAAACCAATGTACAACGTATACACGTTCTTGGCAAAGATCAAATATATCACAAAGATTGATTAAAATTGGTCGTAAAGAACGAACGCAAAGAAGAAGAAGAAGAAGACTACCGCTAAGGCATAGACGCCCCACTCTACCGTCATGTATGCGCTTTATCCAATGTGGATGTCCGCTTGCCCAGCGTGTTCGTAGCGCGTTGGACGAAGGGTGACTAGTCCTCTGTGTGTGCGGGTTCAATTCCGCGAAGTGGCAGAAAAGCCACAGGTTCCCCAGATTTACGGTGTTCGTGGCCACCGAACCGAGGGGTTACGATGTGCATGGCACCGAGCAGAAGAGCTGAAAGCTCAAGTGCTTCTGGATCGGAAAAAAATCCAATGTAGACTACAAACTGGACAGTCCGCTTAATCCTTCCTTCCTTTCTTTCATTTGCTATGCATTAGTGTTTGGCAACCTGATTGCTATAGTGCGCCTCTTGGTTGGTTGCCTCCGACTTGAGCACTCTTATTACTTGGGAAGACTGTGGTCTAAATTGAGGGATAGAAAAGTTATAAAAGAAGTAGGATATAAGACAAGAAAAAGGTGCCCTCCTCAAGAGAAAGGAGGGCAGCCATTTAACCCATAGATGGGGAGTGAGTTGGTTGCAGCCAGAGCGACTACCACTCGCCGTGGGTTCTGCGCTGTCACCTTATGGGGCCTCACTAACCCTCCCCGCCCTTTAGTCTGGCCTTTCACCCACAGTCGTGCGGTATATTGTCTCAGTATGATGCAAGTCGTCGAAATGCCGCCCCTCAAATGTTTTTCTTTAAAATAGCTTATGCTATTTCGCTGCTTATGCCGCCCCCATACCGTTCCGCCTGATGCGGCCGCCTCTCTGTATCATAGCACGCCACGGCCCTGCTTTCACCTTCAGTCTGCTTGGCTTGGTTAAACCTGCCAGGAGCTAGACTCCCTCAGATATAGCCTGAAGGATCGTCAGTGCACAAAAATCCTCCAACCACGAAAAGATAGCCAAATGTGGAAGGGGCAGTGTGATGTTGTTTTTTTGTTTTGTTTTTTCGATCCAGAAGCACTTGAGCTTTTCAGCTTTTCGGCTCGGTGCCATGGACATCGTAACCCTTCGGTTCGGTGCCACGAACACCGTAAATCTGGGGAATCTGTGGCTTTTTCTGCCATCCGCGGAATTGAACCCGCACACACAGAGGGATAGTCACCCGTAGTTTTATAAGGGTTTTAAAGCCGAAGGATTGACTTCATTGCACCGGGTTTTACCCCATATGGCTCGGTCCCTCTCCGCAGAAATGGCACGCCACCTGCCGAGAGTATTGCACAAAGCACGAACTCCGTAGCTCCGGCAACAATCCTAGGGGTCTTTGGAAAAAGCTGCACTCGTGAACAGAAGGCCGCGGTCCGGATTCGAACCCACGACCTTCGACTCTCAAGGCAAAGGACTTAACCACTTAGCCACATAGTCCAACGCGCTACGAACACGCTGGGCAGACGTCTGTGATGTCTTTAAAGCTCCCTCAAATCTTAGTTTTTATGGTCGACTGGGTGTGGGTCGACTGGGTGGGGGTCGACTGGGTGTGGGTCGACTGGGTGTGGGTCGACTGGGTGTGGGTCGACTGGGTGTGGGTCGACTGGGTGTGGGTCGACTGGGTGTGGGTCGACTGGGTGTGGGTCGACTGGGTGTGGGTCGACTGGGTGTGGGTCGACTGGGGGAGACCACATGTTGATGTTCGAGTCCCCCCAGGAGAGGACAGACTTACAGAATATGTTCCGTTATTCCCTTCCCCCGTGAAACAATCGGAATATATTTTCTAGTGATCCCTGATCTCAAAGTAGATGGGACCAAGTTCATAGTCCTCTTCTTCTTCTTCTTCTTTGCGTTCGTTCTTTACGACCAATTTTAATCACTCTTTGTGATAGGTTTGATCTTTGTCAAGAACGTGTATACGTTGCACATTGGTTTGTAGGCCCCTAAACGCATAGACTTCTACACGTTTAGGACATGTGCATCCGATTTCTTGCAAACCTCCTTAGTCGCCTCTTACGACATGCGTGGCAGGTAGCAATGATTCTATTCTTTACACCCCAAATTTGGGCCCCGGTAACCACTCGGGCGGTGTACATGTTTGTTCTTGATAAAGATCTAAGCATCGAAACGTCGAGTGTTGTTTATTTTAATATTTTATAATTAATTTTTCACTATCTTATGTAATACTCCCGAGACCTGTCTTCATTCAATCGCCTATTTGCTCAGTATTACCGCAGCCCCCAAACGATTTTCTCCCGATCTGATCTGATCTAATCACCTCCGATTTGCTGGTTTTTGTACATCGCTGTATTATGACATCGGCTCTGTCAATACTTCTTTCAACTTGAATCACGGCATTGTTTGCAAAAAAAGTTAGCACGTTCGTTACCCTGCACTCCATCCAGTATGTCCAGGTGTTTACAGCCAAGTCAGTGTCTTGAAATACTATATTAAGCACTTAAGTGAAACCCGTAAGGGAGACGGAAAAGAGGATCTCCTAAGCAGACCTGGAGACGAGTCTTGTTGAGGAACTTAAGAATCCTGGACTATCATAGGAAGTCATGGAGAAACAGTCAGAGGTCAGAGTTTTGAAAAAGTGGAGAACAACTGTTGATGACCCATGCTCCACATGGAGCAGAGATAATAAGTTAAGTCATATCAAGGGTATATGACAGCGTTTCCCAAAGTGGGCGGTACTGATCCCCGGGGGGCGCTGAGAAGTTCTAGGGGGGCGATAGTGGGTTCAGCAGAATTTGGAGTGTGTGCAAGCGATTAGGGGTCGGTGGCTCCTTAAAGAAGAAATTAATAATTAATATTTTAAAATAAATTATTTTCGTGATTTTGCGATTGAATAATCATTTCAAATTTGAATTCTGCATTTTAATTCATCTTATGCCCGTCTTACATGATCAATTTTTTCATCAATTTTCTATTTCATGTATATAATTATTTGAAAATTGACCATGTATGACAGAAATATATATAAATTTTCTTTGTCAAAGAGAAAATAGAGCATGTATATATATGGGAGGGGGTGTTGGCAAACTGTTATAATGTGGAGGGGGGCGTTACAAAGTTTATGTTGTGCAAAGTGGGGGGTCGAAAAGTTTGGGAATCTATGGTATAGGGATCACGAGAGAGACATATCAAGGGTATAGCGACATGTAAAGACTGACAAACTTGCAAGAGCTGGAGGGAGCCTAACACAACTCCACCCAACTGATACAGTCTAGAAAAACAATATGGAGAAAAACAAACGGAGGATACAAGCCAGAGCATGACAGTATAAATACACTAAACAGAAAAGCGTAGACCACAGTCTTCAGACTTAGAACGGGATACTGCAGTCTCAGAGCACACCTCCATAGAATGGTTCTCGTAGATTCGGGTGCTGCACCTGTGGAGCACCAAAGCAGTTCCCAAAAGCACATCTTGCAAGACACTTCATGATGACTGCGGCGCTTTCGAGACAACGACATCGAGCATGACTATGGAGATCACCGCTGTCTCCAATGCTCTCTCATGGATGGCTGAGCAACAGGTTACCCATACGATTATCATATCAGACTAGATGAATATGTTTCAAATGATTGAATCTGGAAGTCTGCGCATGAAATAGGTGGACAGCATTCGGAGATCACATCTCAAGAAATTGACTTTTCTGTACACACCTGGACATGCTGGAGTGCAGGGTAACGAGCGAGCTGACTCTCTTTCAAACAATGCCCCGACCCAAGTGGGCAAAAGTATGGACAGAGCCGATATCATCAATGTAGTACGCTCTCATTTTTGTGACATGGACGAGTCTCAGACACTGGAACGAGTTCGAGAATTAAGAGTTAAGTTTGGACATGCCAGACAGTGTCGTCTTCGTGGTAGAGAGAAGATATAGTAATCAACTTCTCACGGGTACGGTGAGCACATGGACTTTGGGATGGCTGCTGCAGCGGAGGATAGAGCACGAATGGGAATGCCCAATGTGCCATGACGTCGATCGCATAACATAACATCTTGCAAGACTGTCCCAGTCTGAGCAATGTTAGATTGGAAATCTCTCCAATAGGAACAAACTATGATTTGGTGTGTGTGGGGGCTGTGAAGACCTCAAGCGCACCGCCCTGTTTATGACACATACCGGAGTAGTCGCATAGCAACAGTTGATCGCAGAAGAAGAAGAAGAAAGCGTATAGTATAGTCAATAAATTGTTTTTCTTCTGCGTTCTCACTAGATTGGGATTTCGGATTCTCTAATAAAGGCAGCTGTTTCCTTCAGATTGTCAGCCACGCTATACAGTTTGTCTTGGATGCTGGTGTAAGTGGGCCACCTCTTTCTTCTCAGGTCTGCACACTGGGGGCAGTTCTGTAGAATATATGCTCTGTTGTCACACTCGTCAAGCCACAGGGGCACAGGTCGTTTGTGCCAATCTTGAATTTAGTGTATAGGTGGTGTATCATTCTGTTGTGACCCGTCCGGAGGCGAAGTATGACAGTCTGATCCCTTCTGGACAGTTGGTAATATTCATCATTCTTGTTGTGTTTTGGGTGTTCTTTATCCCATTTTGCTTTGTAGTGTCCTAGGCGATGGTTTTTGCTTCTTCGTAGCTGACCAGATTGTCATCTTGGAGCATTCCTGCTCCCTCTTTAGCCAGTCTGTCAGCATCTTCATTCCCTTGATCTTGCAGTGTGAGGGTATCCACTGGATTACTACCCTCTCAGATTCATGGGATAACTGGGCTAAGGTTGACCTGAGATCACTTAGTTCTGTTTTCCTCTCAGATTTCAGTGCTGAGATAGCAGACAATGAAACTCACAAAATGGGAGTTATAATAACTTTTAGAAGAAACAAAAGTTAAAAATATTTACACGAAATCTACAGCGTCCGCCCATGATGCTCTGGTTCTTCCTGTAAAAAAGAAAAAACTGGGAGAAAATTGACATCAGAGTGGAATCCGCAAAATATAAATAAATATACTATCTCTGAGAAATGAAGAATCACTTTAATTTTGAGCAAGACATTGAAAACAACTTTAATCCAAATTTTACACGTCCATTTACGAAATATTTGCAACTACAACATTATATTGTAAACTTGAACCCCAAAATCTCCTACATTTGTTTCGTTTTTTTCCCTGCAACATTTCCTATTCCGGTGCAGTTCGGTAAGGTCACTGGGTCAGGTCACATGCATATTTCATTGCCAGCGTTCAAGAACGATGCTGATTCGTATGAATCTTGCATTCCTTAAACGTGGCGCCAAAATTGCGCACTTATTCGTAATTTTTTGTTTATAATATAATAATGTCCTTCCTTATCTGGCTGTAACGGCAATCAAGGCATTAATTCAACAATCCCTTTCTGGTATATATATTTCTCATTGTTCATTCAATATTGTGTTTGAATGCGGATTTGCTCAACGAGTAGAGCGGTTGCCTTGTCGAATTCCGGGTGGTCTCTGTCATGCCTTACGAATGTCGTCGGTTCGAATCCTTCTTCTTCGAGCGTTCCATATCAGCCCCTTGTTAACCACTCTGTGGGATTTGTATGTGATCTGAGCCTAAGAGCGATTGTAGGTTATGCCAGTTATGCGCCTACAAATAGGCCAGCACATCAGATTTCTGCGACGCTTTTATTTACTAGGGTAGTCGTCACTAGGCCCCTACCTCATTTGCTTCTTACAACTTGCCTTGTATGTTGCAGTGGTACTATTCTTTGCTTCCCTTGCGGGCCTCGGCACCACACGGCCGATGATTGGATTATCTGTGGCTAAATGGTTAATTCCTTGCCTTCTATTCTCTAAGTCGTGGGTTCGAGTCCGTGTGGCGCCGTTCTGTTCACAACTGCCCTTTTTACAGAGACTCCTAGGACTGTTGCCAGGGCTATGGAGTTCGTGATGTGTGTGATACTCGCGATATGCGTGCCATTTTTCACTGAGAGAGATACGGAGCCATATAGGGTAAATCCCTGGGTGGTTAAGACAGTCTTTCGTCTGTAGACTTTTATCTTTTGCCGTACAAGAAATCTGAATTAATTAGCTCTTTTGTATCTGTTGCTTGATACAGGCCTTTAGGTCGAAACGACGCTATATATTGTTTTTATACTTTGTAAAACTACAGTACTTTATTTTTACGTGTTTCGATATTGCTACATATTTTTGATTGATTCATAGGACCATCATAACTGCACTTCGGTGAGTAACCGTGTGTGCTCCGATCTCTTTCTTACACAGGAAGATATCAGCTGCAGTGGATGAATTCTTTAGCACCGGAGAGGGTACTCGGTGTAATTATGAAGATTGGGAAGATTTTTTGTAGGAATTTAAAAAAAAATATTTTTCTAATGAATTTTGTCCCACGCAGCGGCTTTCCAGCCTACTCTTCTCAATGTTGAATGCCAAGGGTTCAGTGTCAGCAGGCGGAACAGACACCAGAACATATCCTGCAGGACTGCCCTCTCCTGTGTGAGCTGAGAAACACCCAGTCGACCTGAAAACTAAGCTTTGGGAAACCTGACAGACCTGAAGCTGACTGCCCAGTTTGTGGTCCACCGTAAATTAAGCTCATGACCAGAGATCGCTGAAGAAGAAGAATGCCAAGAGTTCTTTAAAGTACTCTTCGCCCGTCTGCCCAGTGTGTTCGTAGAGCAGCGTTGGACTACGGGTGACTATCCCTCTGTGTGTGCGGGTTAAATTCCACGGGATGGCAGAAAAAGCCATAGATTCCCCAAATTTACGGTGTTCGTGGCACCGAACCGAAGGGTTACGATGTCCATGGCACCGAGCCGAAGAGCTGAAAAGCTCAAGTGCTTCTGGATCGGAAAGAAAAAAAGTACTCTACCTGAACATGGTAGCGTGGAATTTTTCCCGACCGCGACAGCTCTCGGGTCGACCCAGCCTCAACTGGGTACCAGACATGCTCTGGGAAAGTAAAGGCGGCCGGCGTGATGCTGACCACAACACTCATCATGTGTCGACGGTCAATGAAAAATACAGACCTTTACTTTTTTTTTTTTTTTACCTGAACATGGTACCTGCATGTTATCGTGTCTCCGATAGGACTAGGAACTCGATGTCACCTACATTAGGGATCAGGGATCTCTGGAAAAATATCCCGATAGCTCCACCAGGAGTGAACCGAGTACCTTTGGAACGAGGGGCGAGAGCTTAACCTCTACGCCACGGAAACAGGCAGCTTTAAAACGGAAATCCGTCTCATAGTTTATTAAACGAGCACACTTCTCCTCATTCAAACGCTCCATATCGACCACTTGTTAACCACTCTGTGTGATTTGTATGTGATCTGAGCCTAATAGCGATCGTACGTTGTGCAAGTTATGTGCCTACAAGTAGGCACGCACATCAGATTTCTGCTACGCTTTTTATTCTTCTGCTTTGCGTTCGTTCTTTACGACCAATTTTAATCACTCTTTGTGATATGTTTGATCTTTGCCAAGAACGTGTATACGTTGCACATTGGTTTGTGGGCCCCTAAACGCATAGACTTCTACACGTTTAGGACATGTGCATCCGATTTCAGCCAAATCCCCTTAATCGCCTCTTACTACACGCGTTGCAGGTAACAGTGGTTCTATTCTGTACACCCCAAATTTTGGCCCCGGTAACCACTGGGCGGCTTTTATTTACTAGGGTAGCTTCCTAGATTCCTACATCAGTTGCCTCTGCGTTTAAAAGGGTTTAAAAGCCGAAGGATTGACTTCATTGCACCGGGTTTTACCCCATCTGGCTCGGTCCCTCTCAGCAGAAATGGCACGCCACCTACCGAGAGTATTGCACAAAGCACGAACTCCGTAGCTCCGGCAACAATCCTAGGGGTCTCTGGAAAACTGCAGTTGTGAACAGAACGGCGCGGTCGGACTCGAACCCACGACCTTCGACTCGCAAGGAAAAGGGCTTAACCACTCAGCCACAGAGACCCCCATGACACGTCTTGTATGTCGCAGTGGTACCATTCTTTGCACTTCTTGCGGAACCCGGCAACAGACGGGCGCGAGACGAGCATACGAAACGTTGAAAAAAAAGTACAGAAGGAAACAAAAAACATGCAGAAAACAGAAATGGATGCCACGAAAGAACCAACAACAAAGGGAGTCGCCCAACCACTCCCTGGGTTAACAGAAGAATCCTTGCATTCTACATCGCAGACAAGAGCGACCTTGACACACCACCCACACTTTTACCCGCGAAAATTCCTCCTACCCTACCCCTTGCCCTATAACCTTTCCCCTGGATGCGCATGCGTAGTACAGAAAAATTTTTTTTTAAATATCAAAATTAGCATAATTTATGAACTAAGACACAATTTCATTGGTTGAGCCATCCGGTCTGGAACCGTGGTGTAGTTAAGTGAAAAGGTTACATTTTCTTCGTAGTTCTAGAATGACGTGTCCTGGAGAATGGAAGGCAGGAAATTTATTGCGATGATGCGGTTAAACAGTGAGCTGGTTCCATCATTACAAACGTACACAACTTATTAGTCATGTCCTTTTCAATTACTGTTTAGTATTTGTGATTGTTCGTTACTTTTATAATAAGTATTCGTTACTTTGTATTCTTTCCGACTAATCTTCTTGTTCCTTGCGATCGGTTTCGTATGATCGTCTCGCCCTTGTTGCCAGGGCTCGCAAGGGGAGCAAAGAGTAGTAACACTGCGGCCTACAGGGCATTTCGTAAGAGACGACTGAGGTAGGAGCCTAGGGAAGCTACCCTAGTAAATTCACTAGTAAAGCTACTCTTTGTGATTTGTATGTGTTCCGAGCCTAAGAGCGATTGTACGTTGTGCCAGTTATGCGTCTAAAAGTAGGCTAGCACATCAGATTTCTGCGACGCTTTTTATTTACTAGGATAGCGTCCCTAGGCCCCTACATCAGGCGCCCCTTACAACATCCCTTGTAGGTCGCAGTGTTGCTATTCTTTGCTTCCTTGAGGCCCGGCACCACAGGTGTAAGTAGTAGTAGTAGTAGTGGTAGTAGAAGTAGCAGTAGTAGCAATAGTAACAGCAGCAGTAGTAGAAGTAGCCCATAGCAGTAGTAGCAATATCAGTAGTAGCAGTAGCCCGCAGCAGCAGTAGCCCGTAGCAGTAGTAGCAATAGCAGTAGTAGCAATAGCAGTAGTAGCAGTAGCAATAGTAGCAGTAGTAGTGATAGCAGTAGTAGTAATAGCAGTAGTAGCAATAACAGTAGTAGCAGTAACAGTAGTAGCAGCAGTAGTAGTAGTAGCAGTAGCCCGTAGCAGTAGTAGCAATAGCAGTAGTAGCAATAGCAGTAATAGTAATGGGAGTAATAGCAATAACAGTAGTAGCAATAGCAGTGGTAGCAATAGCAGTAGCCCGCAGCAGTAGTAGCAGTAGCTCGTAGCAGCAATAGCAGTAGCAGCAGTAGCAATAGCAGTAGCCAATAGCAGTAGTAGCCAGTAGCAATATCAGTAGCAGTGATAGTTGTTGGTGTAGCTATTATTGCAAACAACGACCATACACAACACAATATAAACCACAGTTTATCCTGCAACTGGCACCAGGCCTACACAAATTCCTTACATACCTCTCTCTGCCTACCTTCTGAGCAATTCCAGACACTTTACTAATGAAGATACGGAGTCTCCATGCTAGACTGCTACATACCTTGTCGCTTACTCACGTTGATTTCCTGTACTGCTTCTTGTCCTTCTGTCTGTTAGTTTATCCATCCTTTCTTTCTGTTCTCAGTCCTTCTGTCAGCAGTTCTTTTTTCCTTTCTTATGTCCAGTGGCGGCGCGTGATCGTTTTTGTTGCTGGGGCCAGGCACACATTTTCGGGAAATTCATTGTTTTGCTTTAGGTTATATTTTAATTTATTAAATAATAAAGACACGTTATACATTATTTTTGGTGGGGCCCGGCTCCTCTGGCCCTTAATGACGAGCCACCACTGCTCACGTCTATGCCTCCGTCTCTTTCGCTTTCCCTGTGAAAATTACTCGCCAATAGCCCCCAGACCCCTGAACACATCATTAGCACCTTTCCGTTCTCAATCATTTCAGGACTCTTCTTCTTCTTCCAGGATGGGTGACTATCCCTCTGTGTGTGCGGGTTCAATTCCGCGGGATGGCAGAAAAGCCACAGATTCCCCAGATTTACGGTGTTCATGGCACCGAACCGAAGGGTTACGATGTTCATGGCACCGAGCCGAAGAGCTGAAAAGCTCAAGTGCTTCTGGATCGGGAAAAACATCGACCACATGTTAACCACTCTGTGTGATTTGTATGTGATCTGAGCCTAAGAGCGATTGTACGTTGTGTCAGTTATGTGCCTACAAGTAGGCCGGCACATCCGATTTCTGCGATGCTTTTTATTACTAGGTAACTTCCTAGGATCTCAAAAGGACGACCTAATGAGACCCTGAAAAGAACTTTGTTGAGAGAAGCAAGAAATATCGGTCATAGCTCCATGGAGGAGATTGAACAAGTTGTCCAGGATAGAGCGGTATGGATAAATTTCTTGCAGGCCCTATGTAAAGTATAACGGTACGAGAGGAATTATTATTATTATTATTCCATAGGTTCTACATTAGTCGCCTCTTACGACATGCCTTGTAGGTCCCAGTGGTACTATTCTTTGCTCCTCTTACGAGCCCAGGCACCACTTAACGCTTTAACTTCGTTTGTTTTTCAGTCCTCTATTTATTCTCTCTGTTATCTTTCTTTTTATTAGTTTCATATCCTTTTTCATCTCTACCACATTTCCATGATGGTCTTCTCCAGTCCTTCATGGACATATACATCTCCAGTCCTTCATGGAAATATAAATCTCCAGTCCTTTATGGACATATAAATCTCCAGACCTTCATGGACATATAAATCTCCAGTCCTTCATGGACATATAAATCTCCAGTCCTTTATGGACATATAAATCTCCAGTCCTTCATGGACATATAAATATCCAGTCCTTCATGGACATATAAATCTCCAGTCCTTCATGGACATATAAATCTCCAGTCCTTCATGGACATATAAATATCCAGTCCTTCATGGACATATAAATGTCCAGTCCTTCATGGACATATAAAGAGACATCAAACTCAGAATCAAAGAAAACTGGCTAATGCTACAAATAAGAAAGATAAAATTGAGATATTTTGGACATATAAAAAGACATAAAGGGCTGAAGAAGACAATCATGGAAGGAGGAATATCGGCAAAGAGAAGAAGAGGAAGACCACGGAGAAGATGGATTCAGGATGTAACTGATGGTTTGAACATGACAGCTGCAGAGGCAGGACATCTGGCCTATGAGAGAGAGAGACATTCTGGAGGACTGTAGGGGTGGCAAAGTTCTGCTCAGGACAAGCTATTTGATGATGATGACCATATTTCTATATGCCCGTCGTCTTTTTCTTTAGACTTTTTCTGTCTGTTCTGGCTGGCGTAGGCGATCATGGATCCCCACAAATCTCTGTCCCTGGTATTTACTTTCATCTCAGATGTTGACGCTCTTCCGTGCCATGAAGTCAGGCTAATATTTTCTCTCTCTGTCTTCCTCTGTCTTGTCTACCCTCGATTTTACCAGTTGCTACAATGTGTTCTAAACCTCCCTCCTGTTTATATATCTGGAAAAATGATGACTGCCTCTTTCTTATATTGATGATAAGCTTTCTCTGGGCCTGCGACCCAGTGCCCTGTGGGTCTCAGTATCATAAACCAGGGCCGTGTCATGCTATGATACAAAGAGGTGGCCGCATCAGGTGGGACCGTAAGGGTGGGCGGCATAAGCAGCAAAATCAAAATCACAATTGAAGTTTATTTAAGAATAAAACATTTAAGGGGCGGCATTTCGAAGACTTGCATCATATTCAGAAAATATACCGCACGGCCCTGTCATAAACATATTATTGTATAATAACAATATTACAAACCGCCAGAGTGGTTACTGGGGCACACATTTAGGGTGTACAGAATAGAACCACTGTTACCTGCCGTACATGTCGTAAGAGGCGACTAAGGAAATTTGGCTGAAATCGGATGCATGTGTCCGCTAGGGAATGCTAACCCGAAACAAATGCTTGCAGAAAACGGATGCACCAGGCCGTAAGGCGCATAACATGGTACAACGACCCTTCACAATGAGGAATGGGATAACGGATTCTACGTTCGTCAATCTGATTCGGAGATTTAGCCGCGCAGTAAGGATGTCAGACCTACCATCACGAGGATGGCCAAAACTTACTGCGGGAAGAGGTCAGCACAAACGGGGAAGCAGAAATCATAGGAATTATATCCTACAGAACTGCCATCAGTATGCAGACTTGAGAAGAAAGAGGTGGCCCACTTACACTAGCGTCCAAGACAAACTGTATGGCGTGGCTGATTATCTGAGACAGACGGCTGCCTTTATTAGAGAATCCGAAATCCCAATCTAGTGAGAATGCAGAAGACAAACTGTATGGCGTGGCTGATTATCTGAGACAGACGGCTACCTTTATTAGAGAATCCGAAATCCCAATTCTAGTGAGAACGCAGAAGAAGATATCACAAACATTATTATTGTCCATTTCCTAGAACACGTTAGACATAACAACAACAGGACTTAGAAACATTGCTATTATGTTGGTTGTACCAGGGACAAAACTGATGGGCTATGTCCGATCGGACTTCCTGCTAAATCTGAGCAAACCTGTGCGTAACGTAACACACAAGATACAAACAATGTGTTTATGTATACGTCACAACTTATTATAGTGGTTCTCAAACGTGGGGCGTAAGTAGCTGACAGCGAAATATTTAGATGTTTGAATGATAAATTGATTGATAGAACCATCATCATTGCACTTCAGTGAGTTACCATGTGTGCGCCGATCTCTTTCTTACACAGGAGCTGCAGTGCACGAACTCCGTAGCACCGGCAAGGCCCCCAATGTAATTTTGAAGATGGTGAAGATATTTTAATAAGAGTTTTATTTTTAATCTTGTCTAATGAATGTTGCCCGGGCAGTGGCTTTCCAGCCTGCTCTTCTCGATTTTGAACTGCCAAGGGTTCTTTTACGTGCTCAAATTGAACACGGGACCTACATTTTATCGTCCGTCTCTGATAGAACTAGGAACTTGATCTCACCTACACTGAGATCAGGAATATCTGGAAAAATATCTAGATGGCTATAGGAGGAAGCGAACCTGGTACCTTTAGCACGTGAGACAATCACCTAACCTCTACACCACAAAGACCCCTGAATAGTGTAGCTAGTTGGTAGGTAAGAATATTTGCCTTCTTGATTCTAATTCGCCCGAGTGGTTACCGGGGCCCAAATTTGGGGTGTAAAGAATAGAACCACTGTTACCTGCCAGGCATGTCGTAAGAGGCGCCTAAGGAGGTTTAGCTGAAATTGGATGCACGTGTCCGCTAGGGAATGCCAACCCGAAACAAATGCTTGCAGAAAACGGATGCACCAGGCCGTAAGGCACATAACATGGTGCAACGACCCTCACAATGAGGAATAGGATAACGGATTCTACGGTCGCCAATCTGCCTCGGAGACGTTGCCACGCAGTAAGAATGTCAGACCTACCATCACGAGGGTGCCCAAAACAGGGAAGAAGAAATCAGAGGAATTATATCCTGCAGAACTGCCCCCAGTATGCAGACTTGAGAATAAAGAGGTGGCCCACTTACACCAACGTCCAAGACAAAACTTATGGCGTGATTGATAATCTGAGGCAGACGGCTGCCTTTATTAGAGAATCTGAAATCCCAATCTAGTGAGAACGCAGAAGAAGAAGAAGATTCTAATTTCTTTTTCTTTGTCGTTTCTTCCACTTACGTCGTGTGTAAATATGCCCCCTAAGCTAGTAAGGGGAGCAAAGAATAGTACCACTGTGACCTACGCGGCCTCTCGTAAGAGGTGACTAATGTAGGACCTAGGAAAGCTACAGTATTAAGTAAAAAAAAGCGTCGCAGATATCGGATGTGCTAGCCTACTTGTAGTCGCATAACTAGCACAAATTAAAATCGCTCTTAAGCTCAGATCACATACAAATAACAAAGAATAGTTGTGAGTCGAAGGTTGTGGGTTCGAGTCCGGACAGCGCCATTCTGTTCACGAGTGCAGTTTTTTCCAGAGACCTCTAGGATTGTTGCTGGAGCTACGGAGTTCGTACATTGTGCAATACTCTCGACAGGTGGCGTGCCATTTCTGCGGAGAGTGACCGAGCCATATGGGGTAAAACCCGGTGCAATGAAGTCAATCCTTCGGCTTTTAAACCCTTTATTTTTTTACCAGTGGTGAATATGGAGCGTTTAGAGAAGAATAAGATTTAGGGTATGATCCTAACCGGATCTTTTTTTTTCGATCCAGAAGCACTTGATCTTTCAACTCTTCGGCTCGGTGCCATGGACATCGTAACCCTTCGGTTCGGTACCACGAACGCTATAAATCTGGAGAACCTGTGACTTTTCTGTCAGCCCGCGGAATTGAACCGCACTCACAGGGGTTTGTCACCCGTCGCCCAACGTCCTACAAACACGCTGGGAAGGCGTGTGTCCTAATGAGATGAGAACCGCTGGCTAGGATGAAGACTGGTACTCGTTAGATCAAAAGAAATTATGACGTAGTGCCGACAAGAGGTTGTTTTTAAAATGGAGTGTATCTGACAACTAAATACGAAAATTTTGGACAATAAATGTTGCTGTATTTTCTTCTTAAGGAGCTGTACTTCTTCTTCTTCTTCTTCTACTTTTCTTTAATTCTGTTTTGCACCATAACGTCATGATTGATACGAAGAAATCTTCTTCTTCTTCTTTGCGTTCGTTCTTTACGACCAATTTTAATCACTCTTTGTGATATGTTTGATCTTTGCCACGAACGTGTATATGTTGCACATTGGTTTGTTAGGCCCCTAAATGCATATATTTCTACACGTTTAGGACACGTGCATCCGATTTCAGCCAAACCTCCTTTGTCGACTCTTACGACATGCGTGATAGGTAACAGTGGTTATATTCTTTACACCCCAAATTTGGGCCCTGGTAACCCTTGAACGTTATAAGAAGAGATATGTAGAATGGGGCTGGGCTCTTGTGTGCGCATGTTTTTTTTTTTTTACACTGCCTCTGTTGTGATTGTGGTCCACCTTTTGGGTGGGTGGCCTTAGCTTTGTATCCATTGTATCACTGGCGAAATACGTAAACACAAAGTACTGTAGTTTGACAAAATACAACGTGTTTTTTGGGTTTTATTCTCTCTTCTTTCTTTTCTCTTTTTCTCTCTTTCGTCCGCTTTCAACTCAGACGAAGTTTCATCTCTGAAACTGATTTTTGCGTGAAAATCCGTTTTTCCAATTTCTTACAATGGCAGCAGCGTGCACATTGTAAATTACTTTACACTGGCAGCCGTGTGCTCAATGTACTCGTAATTAGTATTCCCTCGCCATACAGGCAGATTTTCTCCGACTTCAGAGGTACTCACGTTATCGTCCTGAGTAAGACCAGGGACTCGAACAAATGCAGGACAGTAGGTTCAAACCCGAGCTATGAGGCGTCTCACAGCTAGCAGGCCGAGCTACTATCAACTACTCTAGGCAGTCCCCCAAGGTGTTTGCAAAGTCTCACAACACTTCATATGTAGGTCAGCTTGGAAAATGTAGTATGGGACGTCATAAAAAAATGTGCTAAAACAAAGTAGTGAAATTAGTCACAATAGTCGCTCGTATGGTGCCGGGGCCCGCAAGGAAGCAAAGAATAGTACCACTGCAACCTACAATGCATGTCGTAAGAGGCGATTGATGTACGCCCTAGGGATGCTACCCTAGTAAATAAAAAGCAGCGCAGAAATCGGATGTGCTTCCCTACTTGTAAGAGCATAACTGGCACAGCGTACAATAACTCTTAGGCTCAGATCACATACAAATCACAAAGAGTGGTTTAACAAGGGGTTGACGAAGAAGAATTTCTCTTGTAATTTCAATTCGAAATATAAATTATGTGAAAGAACAGAAACAAGCCTATGCTCGACTGGGAGCGCCTAGGATGGGTGAGAAAGTCTAGGAATACTGATATCGTTTCTCACGGTCATGTCGCGGGCTATGGTTACTCATCAGATAGTCCAGTCATTGACCTCTCGTGCTTTATACGTGACCTCCCGCGCGCGAATACGGGATCGAGATAGTAGCTTATTCTGTCAACGTCCCTGCGCGCGCGTGTGTGTCTGTGTGTGCGTGTGAATAATTAAGTTATAGGTGAGGTCCCTGTCTGCTATTAATTAAGTTAGAGGTGAGGTCCGTGTGTGTGCGTAATTAGGTCAGAGGTCACCAGTGTGGTGTCGGGGATCGCAAGGGGAGCAAAGAATAGTACCACTGCGACCTACAAGGCATGTCGTAAGAGGCGGCTGATGTAGGCCCTAGGGAAGCTACCCTAGTAAATAAACATCATCGCAGAAATCGGATATGCTGACTTACTTGTAGGCGCATAACTGACACAACGTACAATCGCTCTTAGGCTCAGATCACATACAAAGCACATAGAGTGGATAACAAGTTGTTGATATGAAGCATTTGAAGAAGAAGAGACGGTCTGAGGTGAGAACATAAAATATTTTGTGACATTTTTTATATTTTTCAGTGTGCACAGTCTACCCGGTTTGAACTACATGTGACCCTGATCTTTAATGTAGGAATCTTCTTCTTCTTCTCACCACGAGGAGCGGAGAATAATAAGTGAGTTGAACGTTGGTTGCAATCCCAAATAACCATTGATGCCTATCCCCAAGAATGGATACATGTCTATACTGATGGATCTGCATTTAAAGCCACCATCAAAGCAGGTTACGGAGCATATATACAATACCCAGACAGATCATCCGAAGAGCTGTTCGGTGCATGCGGGGAGATATGCTCCAATTATGAGGCTGAAATTCATGCGATAGAAGCAGATTTGTACCATCTGAAGACTGTTTTCGATGCCTTTCCATCAAAGGCACAAAACATAATTATCTTCACAGATTCAATGTCTGCCCTTCAAGCTCTAGAAGATGGTGGACATTGTAAATCTGAACTATCCCATATATCCCTAGATATTGACAGACTTATTACATCACATGACATCAAAATAACCATGCAGTGGATCCCTGGACATTCAAACACACCTGGAAATGACAAAGCAGATAGGCTAGCCAAGAAAGGGTCAACGCAGGAGCAGCCAATCACAGCAACAACTCTCCATACAGCAAAGCAAATCCTAATGACAACAAATAAAGAAATTTGGCTGAACAGATGGGCCATGGGAAACACAGGAAGAGAGGTGTACAGCCATATGGCCAGCCCTAACCTTAATGACAACATCAACCACCTTACAAGAAGAGATCAGAGCACCATTTTTAGACTCCAAACCCAACACATAACACTTAATAATCACTTGAACAGAATTCATCCACAACACACTCCAGAGTGCCAACTGTGCGCACATCATCATGAAACGTTCACCACCACCTCTTCAAGTGTCAAGCACTAGAAGACATCAGAAAGACCCTCCTTCCTCCAAGGCCAGATAAATGAAACACATTATACGGAACAAAAGAACAACTTACAAACACATGCAGATATCACTACATAGCATTGGGCCGAAGGGCAAGAGCTCAAGTGCCGCGAACCTACGACCTTCGACTCACAAGGCAAAGGGCTTAACCACTCAGCCACAGAGACCCCAGGAGAGCTGTGATGAAAGCAACGTTTCGTAGGGACTTGTCTCTACGTGCACCACACACGAAACGAGAAACAAAGAATGCATCCACCCTCCACTGTATATCGAGTCTTCTATAACAGAACATCAGGAAAGAAGGCGAGAGGTAGACCCTGATAAAGATGGTTAGATGGCATAGCATAGAATACTGTGCATGATGGAATTGGTTGTCCACTCTTGCAGTTAAGCATAGCAATTTTAATTTCCGTTCCAGTGCTAGATCTCTCTCTCTCTCTCGCGATCCCGGCCAAGACTGATGAACCAAGTTTTATCATGAATTTTACCGTGGTTTATGGGACTCCGTTCCTCCGTTCTCGCGAAGCTCTGTGTTTTGAGGCCATGTTTCTTTTCTTATGCCTGCTATTAGTTGACAGTCGCCAGAGTGCTTGCCGGGGCCCAAATTTGGGGTGTAAAGAATAGAACCACTGTTACCTGCCACGCATGTCGTAAGAGACGACTAAGGAGGTTTGGCTGAAATCGGATGCACATGTCCTAAATTTGTAGAAGTCTATGCGTTTAGGGGCCTACTAAACCAATGTGCAACGTATACACGTTCTTGGCAAAGATTAAACATATCACAAAGAGTGATTAAAATTGGTCGTAAAGAACGAACGCAAAGAAGTTGACTGTCTTGCAGAACGTGTTCTGCCGTCATGTCCGCCCTTTTGCAGGGGCACAGGCTAGTTGTGCCAATCTTAAATTTGTGAAACATGTTGGCGCGGAGCTTGTTGTGGCCGGTACGGAGGCGAAGTATGGAAACTTGTTCACTACGAGACAGACCATAGTATCCGTTGCTGTTGTTATGCTGAGGATGGTCTTTTGTCCATTTGTCTCTGTAGTGCCAGCCGATGGTTGTTCTGGCTTCCCCATAACTGATCTCGAGATCAGTCTGAGGTAGTCGCCAGTGCTAGATGAGTCGCCCTTGTTGTGTTATATCCGTGTTTATTTAGTGTTGTCTTGATATCGTATTGAGAGCCACTGTAGCGTAGTTGTTAGTAAACTCGTTTCTCAAGGCTGGTGGTCTGGGTTCAGCTCCCGCAATGAGCGTGGAATTTTTCCCTACCGCGACCGGTCTCAGGTCGACCCAGCCTCAACTGGGTATCAGACATGCTCTGGGAAAGTAAAGGCGGCAGGCTTGATGCTGACCACATCACCCATCGTGTGCCGACGGTCAATGAAAATACAGGCCTAACACTGTATTGACCTATATACCACGAGGTATGAAAGGGTTCCTTTACCTTTTTTCCCCTTTTGATATCGTATTCTTAGTTTTCCTTGGCTCTAGTACCTGATCTCTTTTATTGTATGCTGTTATTGGTGGTTGGTTGTATTCCATTCTTCTTCAAGAATACTGTTCAAGAGCAAAAATAGCGATCACCCAGATCACCATAACCGCACAAGAATTTCTTCACTTCTGTTGTATCCTTTACTTGATAAAGTCCTTTTGGTCGAAACGTTGCTGTCTATTCTTTCTTTCTTTCTTTCTCGAATCCTGTATGCCTCACAGCGTCAGGTCAGGAAGATATTTCTAAAACGGGCCCTAGTATGCGCTTCGTAGATAGTCTCTTTCGTCGCCTCTGTTATCTCTGAAGTCCATCTTTTGCGTGGCCGGCCTTTTGCTTTGTACCCATTGTATCGGAGCAGCATTGCTCTTTGGGGTGCACTGTCTGATGGTAATCTGCTTACGTGACCGAACCATTTAATTTGTTGTTTCTTGATGAAGTCTAGTACTGATGTTGTACCCACTTTTTTCCTGATGTCTTCATTTCTCAACCGGTCTCTTCTTGTTACACCCAGCATTCTGCGTAGACACTTCATCTCTGTTGTGACTAGTTTTCTTCTATCGTTTGTTGTCAGCGTCCAGGTTTGGCACTGGTAACATAGTGTGGGGAGAAAGATTGTGTTGAACATTGCTCTTTTTGTGTTCATGGTGACGTGTTTGCATCTTAAAATTGGCGCCATTTGCCCTATCATTTGATTTGCTTTGTTGCATCTGTGTTGAATTTCATTAGTTATATTTCATTAGTTATATTTCATTAGTTATATTTCATTAGTTATATTTCATTAGTTATATTTCATTAGTTATATTTCATTAGTTATATTTCATTAGTTATATTTCATTAGTTATATTTCATTAGTTATATTTCATTAGTTATATTTCATTAGTTATATTTCATTAGTTATATTTCATTAGTTATATTTCATTAGTTATATTTCATTAGTTATATTTCATTAGGTATATTTCATTAGTTATATTTCATTAGTTATATTTCATTAGTTATATTTCATTAGTTATATTTCATTAGTTATATTTCATTAGTTATATTTCATTAGTTATATTTCATTAGTTATATTTCATTAGTTATATTTCATTAGTTATATTTCATTAGTTATATTTCATTAGTTATATTTCATTAGTTATATTTCATTAGTTATATTTCATTAGTTATATTTCATTAGTTATATTTCATTAGTTATATTTCATTAGTTATATTTCATTAGTTATATTTCATTAGTTATATTTCATTAGTTATATTTCATTAGTTATATTTCATTAGTTATATTTCATTAGTTATATTTCATTAGTTATATTTCATTAGTTATATTTCATTAGTTATATTTCATTAGTTATATTTCATTAGTTATATTTCATTAGTTATATTTCATTAGTTATATTTCATTAGTTATATTTCATTAGTTATATTTCATTAGTTATATTTCATTAGTTATATTTCATTAGTTATATTTCATTAGTTATATTTCATTAGTTATATTTCATTAGTTATATTTCATTAGTTATATTTCATTAGTTATATTTCATTAGTTATATTTCATTAGTTATATTTCATTAGTTATATTTCATTAGTTATATTTCATTAGTTATATTTCATTAGTTATATTTCATTAGTTATATTTCATTAGTTTTTTTATTTTCATTAGTTATATTTCTATTAGTTAGCTATCTATTGTTATTGTAAAACTACAGTACTTTGTGCGTTTACTTGTTTCGCCACAAGAGCTAAAAATAACACAAACACCCAAGCCACCAGAACAGCACAGGACAAAAACAGAAAACCACAACACTGGGCAACAATCTGGTAGCAGTGTGATGACACTGGGCATCAATCTGGTAGCAGTGTGATGACACTGGGCATCAACCTGGTAGCAGTGTGACGATACTGGGCAACAACCTGGTAGCAGTGTGACGACACTGGGCAACAACCTGGTAGCAGTGTGACGACACTGACAACAGCCTGGTAGCAGTGTGACGACACTGGGCAACAACCTGGTAGCAGTGTGACGACACTGACAAAAGCCTGGTAGCAGTGTGACGACACTGGGCAACAACCTGGTAGCAGTGTGACGACACTGGGCAACAACCTGGTAGCAGTGTGACGACACTGGGCAACAACCTGGTAGCAGTGGGACGACACTGGGCAACAGCCTGGTAGCAGTGTGACGACACTGGACAACAGCCTGGTAGCAGTGTGACGACACTGGGCAACAACCTGGTAGCAGTGTGACGACACTGGACAACAGCCTGGTAGCAGTGTGACGACACTGGGCAACAACCTGGTAGCAGTGTGACGACAAAAGAAGAAAATACATAAATCTACTGCATTGACTCATTATCAAATAGCTTGTCCCGAGCAGAACTTTACCACCCCAACAGTCATGTTCAAACCATCAGTTACATCCTGAATCCATCTTCTCCGTGGTCTTCCTCTTCTTCTTTGCCGGTATGCCTCCTTCCATAATGGTCATCTCCAGCCCTTCATGTCTTTTTATATGTCCAAAATATTTCAATTTTCTTTTTCTTGTTTGTAGCATCAGCCAGTTTTCTTTGATTTTGAGTTCTTTCTGGATAGATCTATTTGTTCTCTTCTCTGTCCATGATATACGAAGGACTCTTCTGTAACACTTATATTCAAAAGCACATATATGTTTTTCCACTGCTTTACTAAATGTCCATGCTTCACACGCATACGTTGCCACTGGGAATATGCATGCTCTTAGTATTCTGATCTTTGTTTTCTTATCAGTTCCGTTCCATATTGTTTTGAGTTGTTTAATTTTATTTTTGTAAAGCCATGTTTGTTCTTTTAATTTCTTTCATCCTACATTGACCACACCACACACGATACAACATCAAATCTGAATCTAATTCAAACAAAATTGATTGTTTAAAAAACTTGATTTTTATTCAAAGTCTTGGTATAACATAAATAATTTGCGCTGTTAATTGTACAGAAACCTTGCATTGTTGAGTGACAGCATTATATAAATAACAATTTCTGGATTCAAAACATAATAAATATTGTCAATGTGTGAGTGTCAGTCACGCAAATAAATAACTTCATACATTTTAGTTCATTTACTGGACAGACTCCTTAACGAGTTGTCTTGCAACGACGTACAAGACGATATGATTGACAGGACCATCATCATTGCACTTCGGTGAGTAACCATGTGTGTTTCGATCTCTTTCTTACACAGAAAGATCTCAGCGTCAGTGCACGTTCTCCGTAGCCCCGCGAGGGTCCACAATGTAGTTTAGAAGACGGTGAAGATATTTGTAGGATAAAAAAATAAATTTCTAATGAATTTTGACTGGGCAGCCGCCTATCAGCCTGATCTCGATTTATAACTGACAAGTGTTCTTTTACGTGTTAAATTTGAACACGGGACTTAAATTTTAGTAAGTCTCCGATAGGACTAGGAACTCGATCTCACCTATACTGAGATAAAATACCCCGATGGCTCAGTGAGGGAGCGAACAAAGTACCTCTGAAACTAGAGACAAGCGTCTAACCCCTACGCCAGACACCCCTGTGATGGAGAGGACGATATTATGAGCAACCAAAATTGAAGAAAAAAATGTAAACATGACTTTGGGGGACTGACTCAACAAATCTTGGCTTCCTTCCCAGGCATGTAATCTAGGCCAAATTCCGACAGAACAATCATGCCTGATTCAAACATCTAAACGTGGAGGGACTGAACATGGTATGCCACGTTGGTAAAGTGGAACCGTGGGGAGGAAATTCCCCTCCTCTCTCTCTTAACAGTTCAACCAATCAGGAGATTGAAACCATCGATCGTAGATACAGACCCCGCGCGCGCGAGAAGACCCAGCCAAGCACGGGAAGCGTGATGGAAAATTACCAACTCATAGACAGATCTAAATAGGTCAAACTACTGTAAGACTGATGTAAAGCTACACTCGCGGAATACAGATAATAATAGAAGTCTCCGCAATGAGATGATTCATATTTTAGTGAAATTTTGGATTCCCCGAAAGGAGTTAATTCTTGTCATCTTTGTTGACCTACACACTCTGATATAACCAATAAAAGGCTAGCTCATAGGTTGAAAGCTCCGTGTCTCGGCTAAAAGAGGATTGAATCTTCTATATAAAAAAATCCAACAATTTATAATTTTCCCTGTATGTTGGCCTACATGTTGCGATATAACCACGGCTGGTCTATTTCTTCTTCGAACTATCCATATCGACCACTTGTTAACCACTGTGTGGTGGTGTGTATGTGATCTGATCCTAAGATCGATTTTACTTTATGCCAGTTATGCACCTACAAGTAGTCTAGGTCCACCGTTTTCTGCAATGCTTTTTTATTTACCAGACTAGTTTCCCTAGGTCCTACATCAGTGGTGTCCGCCTCGACATGCCTTGTAGTTCGCGGTGGTACTATTCTTTGCTTCCCTTGCGGGCGATTGATAGATCAAAAACCAAATAATAAATAACAGACAATGCCTGGTCTTATTTCACATGTCATGATAGATAATTAAATAGCAAATACCCGTCCTGGTTATTAAATGAAGCATGGATTAATTATCAATCTAAACATGTCAATACAAAATGCTGCCTTAGGTAGATAATAATAATAATAATACATAGCAATAAAAACATAGACATATCTTAGACACCATCACAACCACATCAAGTCTACGACCATGAAGATATCTGTCGTCTGAGATGGACATTGGGAAGGTACACATAAACGTCAAGTTAAAGAAAAGGGGAGGGAGGGAGGGGGGTCGCCTCGAGTTCTAATGATTGTGGTTTGGAATCTGATCCGCGACGCTCTGATGGAGCTACTGAGTTCCTGCAATATTCTCGGCAGACGGCGTGTAATTTCTGTAGAGAGTGACAGAGCCATATAGTTAAAAAAATATGGTGCAATGAAGACAATCCTTTGGCTGTAAACCATCCCTCCCCCTTTAAGTTAAATAATATCCCACCATGCCAACGATCATGAAGATATCTGGCGATTGAGCTGACATTTGGAAGGTACTTGGGGAATGTACACATAAACGGTAATAGTTAAAGAAAATGATCGAAAACTTTATAGAGGTCAGATATTCTATATTGAATCTGAATTTCTTCTTTAAAAAATCTGGACATTGACTAGAAGTACAAGTTTATAAATAGAATGATCTTTTTCTTTTCGTTCATTCTTTACCACCAATTTTAATCACTCTTTGTGATATGTTTGATCTTTGCCAAGAACGTGTATACGTTGTACATTGGTTTGGTATGCCCCTAAGTAGAATGATGTCTTGTGTCCTTTGTTTTTTTGCTGTTAGGCGTCGCAGGTTTAACTGATGATCGATTTCTGAGATAGTGCACGCTCGGTCGTTTGGAGGCGCGGAATGCTAATTGTTCAATCTACTGATATTATGGTAGTTGTCCTGTGTTAGTAGTGGTGGCTTGAGTTACTGAGATGCTCAACAAGGATAATAAGGAGAAAAATGCAACCACAAGTCTAATAACATGGTCAGGATTTGGCTACTTTATCTTCAGAACTCAAGGCAAGTGCTTAATCACTTCGCCAGCATCACAACTAGATTAAACTGCTAGTTAGTAGAAGTCTTCCAGATGAGGTACCCTCTGAAGGAAGGCCCATCAATCATGGCAGACTATAGAACGATGTACCAACTGAAGGAAGACCCATCAATCATGGCCGACTATAGGATGATGTACCATCTGATGGAAAGCCCATCAATCATGGCCGACTATAGGATGATGTACCATCTGAAGGAATGCCATCAATCATGGCCGACTATAGGATGATGTACCAACTGAAGGAAGACCCATCAATCATGGCAGACTATAGGATGATGTACCAACTGAAGGAAGACCCATCAATCATGACAGACTTATATAATGTCCATCAATTGACTATATTTTTTCTGAAGGGACGACCATCAATCATAACAGACTTATATAATGCCCATCAATTGACTATATTTCCTCTGAAGGGATGACCATTTGGTGGAGGACACTGATAAGGAAAGACAGACCTTCACACAAAAATCAGTCAGAATCGCCAGTACCAGGAGCTCTAACTACACCTGCATAATTCATAGCAGACGAACGTAATACAAAGGGATGACCATCAATCATGATTGACTATATGGTGATGTGCCTAAGAAGGATTGTAAGTTGTAAATAGGACCATCAGCTTAATCTAGGCAAGATGCCCCAATGAGGGGCAAGATGCCCCAATGAGGGGCAAGATGCCCCAATGAGGGGCAAGATGCCCCAATGAGGCAATAACAAATACGTGTATTACAACAATAAGAATAAATTACAATAATATTTGATCAAGGCTTATAGGTGTTTAGTTGCTTTCAGCAGCAGATGATGATGAAGTGCCTGTATGCTGATGGTTCCAGTAGGTCGTTGGTTGTAAGAATAAGTAACCAAAAAAAAACGAAAATGGAAAGGTGAAACAGGAAATGGATAGTTGAAACAAAAAATGGAAAAGTTGAAAGAAATGGGAAAGTTGAAATAAGAAAGTTGAAAGAAATGGGAAAGTTGAGAGAAGAAATGGGAAAGTTGAAACTAAAAATGAAAAGTTGAAACTGGAAAAATAACACAATAGGAAATAAATCAAGTCATTAAAATGTTCTATAATTGTAAACAAACAAAATAAAATTCTAGAAAGGTTGCAATGGCAGGATTTCCTTAAACTCCCACATGCCAGTAACACAGGAGAAACCCGCACCATCAACTGGAAATTCGTGGCAGGAAGTAGGCCCCACAAACTCATTTACTAACTTACTAAAATACTGTTGAACAGTAACGAACCACACCGCCATTCATTTTTCATTAACTTTGTGGACCAGGACAAAAGCCATATTTTTACAAGCCATTTGTTTTAGAAAAAAACACACCCTTTATTGTGGCTCTGGTACAAAGGTGTCCAACCCAGAGACACGTAGTGTGTCGTTTGATCCACAAAGAGTTAATTAATGATGGCAGAATTTGTAACTTTCGCCCAGATTGAGCATTAAATCGTGTCAACCATTTTCATTTCTATAAAGCCAAAACAAAAATAAAAATGGAAGAACTTGAACATTAATGACCAGATAAACATTAGTAATAAAAAAAAATTACTATAATTCATTAATTTTCAGTAATATAATATTTTCATTTCAATAATAATAATAAATTAACCATATGTTTCCACATTATAAAAATAGAATAAATTATGGACATATTTATAACTTTTATAAATTACAAAGAACGTCACCAAAATAAAATGTTATTGTCACAACTTTCGTGGTTAGCTTGTTATTCTCACAACTGAGACTGGATAAGCTATTCTCACAACTCACTGAGACTATATGTCGAACATTGTGAGTGGTTTTTTGATGTTTCGTTTCAAAATATTCCAAAAATTGTAGAAAAGTTCTTAAAATGTTGTTACCAGCTTCCATGTTCACGTCTTTTTTTTTGGCTTGTATTTCTGCACCATTTCCGAATTTAGTTGATTTTTAGGAATAAAAATTGTCCCATCTAAGGAATTGTAAGTGATGAAGAAACTGTAAACATTCTAAAAGTTCTGAAGTGTTTACGTTTGAAATAAATACTGTTGTTACTTTCACAATAGCTTGGTCCCAGAAATTTGGAGTTTTTACAGTAATGACCATCAATGTTTTTTTTTATAAAGTCCAGTGCTGGTGTAGACGGTAGAGCTATCAGGTCACATGATGTAGTAATAATATCTGGAAGTGTCCGTCAACCAAGGTCGAAGGTGCAGACTAGAATACAGCAGATCTATGGTCCTCGTCAGTTGGGGTCAGTTGAGAGCGACAACCGTTACTGATGATGCAACACAGGTGGTTTTCGTGCAGGTGACATGGCGTCGTCTCTAGGCATCTTAGGATGAGGGCCCACCTTGGCTGTGGATGCAAATTTCACTTTCATTGCTTGAGATGTGTACTGTAGCTGTGTTGCAGCGGGAGCGACTTTTAAGGAAGTCATCAAGCAGGAGGATGGATCGAGTTTTACGACGTATGAGTGCTAAAACTCGTCCAGATCTGTAACGATGGCATTCTATCAAGACTCACTGACGCTGCCATCAGAGTCATGAGAATAAGAGTCGGTATCAAAGTCATCACCTTCATCTTCTTCTGGGCTCTCTTGGATGGGGTCAAGGTTAGACATCGTTGAGATTGTCCTCTGTCGTTTCTTAGGAAACATTGATTTTACTTTCCTCTTTGATTTCATCGCTGACATCTGCTGTTTTGATAACGATGACTTACTGGTAGTCTTCTTTTTAATGTAGTTGATTATGGAATTAAAGAGGCCCTTTTTTTCGCCTTCGTCAACTTTTGTTAAGTCTTCTTGACCCTGGGCAAGACCCAGGCAGCTGGAATGACGTCTAGACTCAGAACTACTCACATCTGGACTTTTTAGTGAAGGCAATGATGATGATAAGCTCTTTGGGGCAGCAACTCGAGACTCGCAAAGAATTGGTGTACTCTTTGAAGCAGTATCTGCCTGGATTATGTATGTGTATGTAAATCCGTTTCTATCCCTTAAGGTAACTTTATAAGTTTTCATATCACTTGCTTTGGCTTTTAACGTGTCTGCTTTGTCCATTCTCGACTTCTTTGCTGCCTGTCGTTTATGAGCAGGCTTGACAAAGGGCATATAGCCATGTGTAGCATTGGGGTACATAGCCATGTTAGAAATCGAGTCACAAATTTGTAAATAAACACACAGAAATTGAAAAAATCAGCACAGTCCGATCAGAGAAATTGAAACGGCTACTAACAAAATCTCGTATAAATATTTATTGTCCTTCTTGTCTGATTCGTTATTTATAATAAATAAATCGCAACTGGAATGTTATGCGAGAAGTCAACACTGCAACAGGTTCACAGTTAAGTTAAAGTGTGTTGGTATTCTAAATAGAATTTGTAAAAGTTCACGCACTTTGAAAGTCTTAAAGACAACTAAAGAATTTCGTGTCTGGTAGCTACATCTATAGAGTTAAGGCCTCAACCAATCAGATGCGAGTTTGTGGAAACATTCATTGACGTCGCTTCTAGTCGGTTTAATCTCATTCAACAAATAGGGGTGTAAGCTTCTTAAAATAGAAACATAACAACATGTTTCTAAAAAAATGTACAACAATTCTACATTAAATTTGAGATAATTTTTAAAACTAGAAGTTAAATGCTGGTTTGTTGAAGAAATATTTCATAAATTAAAGTTTATATAATGTTTTAACATTGTTGATAAAATATTTTAAACATTTTGTGTTTTAGTATCGTCTGAGCGGATTCGAAAGAATATTGGCAAAGCGCCAAAACATCACACATTCTGCACGTGAGAAATTTACAAGTCACGTCACGTGGTCGATTGTGAAGTAATTTGGCCAATGAACGATGAGGAGAGAATGGAAGAATGATGAAGTATGAATTGGCTTGTTACCTAGTCACGAGCTCCTGCGTGATATTGAATAGTATTATTTGTTGCTACATTCTTAAAGTTGTCATGTTCAGACTCTCCAGGCCAGGATATGACACAGCAACCAACAGTAGTATTGTATTTCTGAACTTAAAGGTTATTAATATCATATGATGTAATTGAGGCCTAAACATTAATGATAATGAAAATGAAACGAAACAACACGCGCAGACCATGCGACAGTAAGGCACATGTTTACATTCTAACAGATGATGAAATATGGGAAAGTTGAGTTTTAGTTTAGTTGTCAGATGATCAGCCATGCACATGGAACTTGTTAGTCCATAAGTTAGTGCTTCGATCTCTTCCTCTGTATGTCTCTACGCGTGTGGCAACTAACATCAGTCCTGAGTTTTACTACTGCCTTGTAGTTTGATTGGGGACAATCAAAAGCTAGCGAGGCAAACCCTACACAAACTGGACGGCAGGCAAACCAAATAGTCACACAAAAAAAGACTGATAACCTGGGCAGATGACGGTCAACAACCCGGGAGGGTAGGTTGTCTAAGGGTAGCTACCCTAAAAGAAAATAGCAACTGCTGCCTTGCAGGTCGGCTGGGGACAACCAAAGGCTCGCCCGAGTGATTACCGGGACCCAAATTTGGGGTGTAAAGAATAGAATCACTGTTACCTGCCATGCATGTCGTAAGAGGCGACTAAGGAGGTTTGGCTGAAATCGGATGCACGTGTCCTAAACATGTAGAAGTCTATGCGTTTAGGGGCCTACCAAACCAATGTGCAACGTTTACACGTTCTTGGCAAAGATCAAACTTATCACAAAGAGTGATTCAAATTGCTCGTAAAGAATGAACGCAAAGAAGAAGAAGAACCAAAGGCTGACGGAGCGCGAACCCAGTAAACGCTGGCTGAAAGAGGACACGTCGCCGAAGGATAAATACCAGAGCTCCAAATGGCGCTGAATGATGGGACGTAAAAAAACGTTCTTGACAAAAGTTGTTAATATATCACAATAAGAATGATCAAAATGACCGAAAACAACGATCGAAGTAGTCCTTAGTTTAGTCGTCAGATCATCATCACTGCACATCGAACCAATTAGTTCATAAGTGATCCGATCTCCTCCTCAGTATGTCTCTCAGTTTAGTTTAGTTGTTGGATCATCATCACTGCACATCGAACCAATTAGTTCATAAGTGCCCCGATCTCTTCCTCGGTATGTCTCTCATCGTGTGGTATAACCAACGACATCAGTTCTGCATTGGTTTACTATTCTTCTATGGCTTCCAGTAAATTCAGTTCTCTTGTCTAGCTACACCACATTTTCATTCGTTCAGCTATATGATTTTTGCGTGAATGCTTGCTGTCCTTATCACAAGTGTCCCTCGCCATTCTATCCCTACAGATAAGCGTTTTTAAGAACACAGGCAGATCATCATCATCAAATAGCTTGTCCTGAGCAGAACTTCTCCACTCCTACAGTCCTCCGGAATTTCTCTCTCATAGGCCAGATGTCCCACCTCTGCAGTCGTCATGTTCACACCACCAATTACATCCTCTTCTTCTTCTTCTTCTTTGCGTTCGTTCTTTACGAATAATTTTAATCACTCTTTGTGATATGTTTGATCTTTGCCAAGAACGTGTATACGTTGCACATTGGTTTGGTAGGCCCCTAAACACATAGACTTCTACACGTTTAGGACATGTGCATCCGATTTCAGTCAAACCTCCTTAGTCGCCTCTTACGACATGCGTGGCAGGTAAGTGGTTCTATTCTTTACACCCCAAATTTGGGCCCGGTAACCACTCGGGCGAATTACATCCTAAATCCATCTTCTCTGTGGTCTTCCTTTTCTTCTCTTTGTTAGTATGACTCCTTCCATGATGGTCTTCTCCATCCATCCATCCCTCTATCTCTCTGTCGCCCGTGTGGTGCCGGGGCCAGCAAGGGATGCAAAGAATAGTACCACTGCAACCTACAATCCATGTCGTAAGAGGCGACTGATGTAGGCCTTAGGATGCTACCCTAGTAATTAAAAAGCAGTGCAGAAATCGGATGTGCTGGCCTACTTGTAGACGCAATACTGGCACAACGTACAATCACTCTTAGGCTCAGATCACATACAAATCACACAGAGTGGTTAACATGTGGTCGATATGAAGCGCCCGAAGAAGATCTATCTGTCTGTCTAGCTTCTAGCTGTATGCCTGACTGTCTGCATGTTTGTTTGTCTGCCCTCCCGTCAATCGGTAGTTCAATCTGTCTGTCTGTCCGTTCGTGAATCAGTCTGTCTATCAATATATTTGTCGAATTATCAAAACCCACCCATCTATTTAACTCGCTTCGCAAGGCTGGTGGTCTGGGTTCAGCTCCGCAATGCGCGTGGAATTTTTCCCGACCACGACGCCTCTCAGGTCGACCCAGCCTCAACTGGGTACCAGATATGCTTTGGGAAAGTAAAGACGGCCGGCGTGATGCTGACCACATCACCCATCGTGTTCCGACGGTCAATGAAAATACAGGCCTAACACTGTATTGACCTATATACCACGAGGTATGAAAGGGTTCCTTTACTTCTTTTTTTACCCATCTATTCATCTGAAGAGACTTATGTACGAGCTGAACAACAAGAGAGAAAAGCGAAAACTCAGAAGTTGTCACAGTAAAACACTTGCCTACTGACCGTCTGTAAAGATGAAAAGGGCCATACATACATACATTCATCTGTCTGTCTATGACTCTCTGGGTCATGTCTAACCATTTGTTTTGTCTCCAATGTGAAACACCCTTCACACATCGCCCAGAACCACTCCCTGCCATAACACTATTTAAGATAACCAAAAGGCCCCATTAAATTGATTGTCGAGACCTGGTGCATATAATTAAACGGGAGAGAATCGCAAATGACGTGCATAAATTTTAACATAGTCAGGTGGTGGGGAGGGTCGGTGGTAATGTTATAGTTTTTGTTGGAGGAAGGGAGGGGAGGAAGAGCAAGAGGGAGAGAATGGAGTTTTAGAGAAGCCCTTTTTTAGAAAACGAAAAATTTTCCCGGTATTTTGAGCATTTTAAGAGTTTTAGTTTGTTACGTAGGAATAAAACATTTTTAAGCCGAGGCACGGCTCTTTCAGCATAAGGACGAGCCTTTTGTTGGTTATATTAGAGCGTGTAGGCACAACAAAAATGGAAAATAATTATGAATTCCTCACAGGTTTGAAGCGTTTGGCAGGTATCCAAAGTATCTGTGACCTCACGTAGTTGTGGGTGGCAATATGGCGTCGTTGTAGTTTCATAGAACACGGATGATGAAACTGCTATGTAAATGCACATCGGTAGAGAGAGACGGAGGTCTTGTGGTTCTCAGCCTGTCAATATGTGGGCTCAAATTTGTGAAAGACTTCTTCTTCTTCTTTTGTCGTCACACTGCTACCGGGTTGTTGCCCAGTGTCGTGGTTTTCTGTTTTTGTCTTGCGCTGTTCTGGTGGCTTGTGTGATTGTTATCTTTGCTCTTTCACAGGATTCTGCTACGCCATCTAACCATCTTTTCCGTGGTCTTCCTCTTGCCTTCTTTCCCGATGTTCTGTTGTAGAAGACTCTGTATACTTTGGAGTTTGGATGCATTCTTATTAAGTGGCCAAACCACTTCATTCTTTGTTTCTCTATGTAATTCAAGCACGGTTTTGTGCCAACTTTCTTTCTTATGCTGATGTTGGTGATTTGTGAAAGACTGCTCCTTAATATATTAACTATTGTACTCCTTAATTATTTTTACATCTAGACGCAGTTATATTGCAGGTAGTTAGTTTGTTCCTTTCGTGTCAAGGCGGTACATAGGGCAGAGGTTTTAGATCTCCATGTGATGCGGTTCGTTGCTAGCAGTTGGAGATCTTGTATAGTTTTACATCCCAATAGTTTAATTTCTTGTTGGATGGTTCTTCGAAGAGTGGTCTTTGGTCTTCCACGTTTTCTTTTCCCAACTGGTGACCACATAAGGACTTGTCGATTGAACTGGTGACCACATAAGGACTTGTCGATTGAACTGGTGACCACATAAGGACTTGTCGATTGAATATATTGCAGTGCAGAAGGTTAATAGGAGTAAACCTTCATAAAAATCTGGAGGAGAGACCTAAGGCAGTTGATGGTTAGGTGTGTATTCCTTTCCATTTTCTGGCATCTCCTGCCAACCCTGCTTGACTCCAAACGTAAAGACTTCGTCTTTCCTTTGAATCTTCTTCTTCTTTACGTTCGTTCTTTACGACCAATTTTAATCACTCTTTGTGATATGTTTGATCTTTGCCAAGAAAGTGTATACGTTCCACATTGGTTTGGTAGGCCCCTAAACGCATAGACTTGTACACATTTAGGACACATGCATCCGATTTCAGCCAAACCTCCATAGTAGCCTCTTACGACATGCGTGACATGTAACAGTGGTTCTATTCTTTACACCCCAAATTTAGGCCCCGGTAACCACTCAGGCGTTTCCTTTGGATGAAACAGTCGAATAGAGTTTGTGCAAAATGGGCAAGGGCACAATCTCCATGTCAGCTGTCCAGGCTAGGCACAAATGGAGAGGGCACTTCATCTTTTGTTTCGGCTCAAGTACAACACGGAAAGCAACTGTTCCATAGACAGAGTTGTGTGGAAAACAACAGTTGCACAGACAGAGTTGTTTGGAAAGCAACAGTTTCATAGACAGAGTTGTGTGGGAAGCAACAGTTCCATAGACAAAGTTGTGTGGAAAGCAATAGTTGCACAGACAGAGTTGTGTGGAAAGCCAAATTGCGCAAGGGCGCAGAGTTTTTTTTTTTTAGACGCGACTTATGTATAACAAGACAAGGAAGAAAACTCAGAAGTTGTCACAGTAAAACACTTGCCAATTGACCATCTGTAAAGACCCAAAAGGCCATATATATACACTGAATTACACGTATGGGTGTGAAGCATGGACATTTAAAAGACAGTGGAAAAACATATATGTACTTTTGAATATAAATGTTACAGAAGAGTCCTTCGTATATCTTGGACAGAGAAGAGAACAAATAGATCTATCCAGAAAGAATTCAAAATCAAAGAAAACTGGCTGATGCTACAAATAAGAAAGAGAAAATTGAGATATTTTGGACATATAAAGAAACACGAGGGTGCTGGAGAAAACCATCATGGAAGGAGGCATCCCGACAAAGAGAAGAAGAGGAAGATCACGGAGAAGATGGATTCATGATGTAACTGATGGTTTGAACATGACGATTGCAGAGGCAGAACATCTGGCAGATGAGATAGGTAGAAATTCCGAAAGACTGTTGTGGTGGCAAAGTTCTCTTCAGAACAAGCTATCTGCCCTAAATCTTTCAACCATTCTGACATGGGTGTTCCTACTAGGAGCAGAGCTCCTGTCAGCACAGCTTTCTGGATCAAGGAGGTACGCAAGCTCCCCACCACTACAAAGTAATGACCTCCTGGGGAAACAATACTGGTTTTGCGTCACCTTAACAAATGTGCTTTCCAGTTTATCAGCACAGAAGGGCGAAAGAGTTAAAAACATGTTGAATGAAGTTCGATGGTTTTCAAAATATTCTTCCCGCCCGTTTGTTGCCGAGACTGGCAAGGGAACAAAAATAGTAACACTGCGACCTGCAAAGCATGTCGTAAGAGGCGAATGAGGTAGAAGCCTAGGGATTCTACCCTAATAAATAAAAAACGTTGCAGAAATCGGATGTGCTGGTTCACTTGTAGACGCATAACTGACCCAACGTACAATCGCTTCAAGTCTCGGATCACATACAAATCACAAAGAATGGTTACTAAGTGGTCGATAGCGAGTGTTTGAAGAAGAAGAACATGTTCTTCCAAGGAAAACAATGATCTCCGAAGATCTTAAAAACTTGTCAAGATTCTCACTGGAAAAAACCAAGAAAGCAAATCATCTTTTCGTCATGCTCAAAAATATTTGAAAAGCCAAAGGATTGAATCTTAAAATTAAAATATTTTTTTTTTCCTGATCCAGAAGTACTTGGGCTTTCAGTTCTTCGGCTCGATGCCGTAGACATCGTAACCCTTCGGTTCGGTGCCACGAACACCGTAAATCTGGAGAACCTGGGGCTTTTCTTCCAGCCCGCGGAATTGAACCCACACTCACAGAGGGCTTGTCACACAGTCGTCCAACGTACTACCAACACGCTGGGCAGACGGGCAAAATTAAAATATTTAAAAGCAGTGTCTTGGGAGCGTCTTCTTCTTCTTTGAGAGCTCCATATCGACAACTTGTAAACCACACTTTATGATTTGTATGTGATCCGAGACTAAGAGCGATTGTACGTTGTGTCAGCTATGCGCCTGCAAGTAGACCAGCCCATCCGATTTCTGCGCCGCTTTTTATATATAATAGGGTAGCTTCTCTAGACCCCCGACCTACCTGAGTCGCCTCTTACGACATGCCTTGTATGTCGCAGTGGTACTATTCTTTGCTCTCTTTATGAACCCCGCCAACACACGGCTGGCTAATGAATTCAGGCATAGTCAGGAGGCCTGGTATGTCGCTTCTGACCGATTTTTGCGTGAAGGTCTGCTGTCTTTATTATCAGTGTCAGTCACCAAGCAGGAGTGCCTTCTCAGACTGTAGAGGTAACCAGGTGCATTGAAGTCAATCCTCTGCCTGTAAATCTACTTTTGTAAAGCATTGACTATACAAAACACACCTGTAAAGAATGCCATTATAAGGACACAATAGCTTTTTTTTTTTTTTACACACAGTATGAATAACAGACTCAGCGGTGGAGGTAATTATTTGACGCTGCGGGAGGGGGCCTTTATCTTGAACTTGGTCTCTTACTTTTCTTCAAACTCTCCCCATCCACCACTCTGTGTGATTTGTATGTGATATGAGCCTAAGAATGATTGTACGTTGTGCAAGTTATGCGCCTACAAGTAGGCCATCACATTCGGTTTTTCCGATGTTTTTTTTATTTAGTAGGGTCACTTCCCTACAGTTCGCAAAACAATGGCAAACTACTGAACGTATAAGTGGCGCCTATAAAATCGACTCGTTTACTTCTTCTTCTTTGCGTTCGTTCTTTACGACCAATTTGAATTACTCTTTGTGATATGTTTGATCTTTGTCAAGAGCGTGTATACGTTGCACATTGATTTGGTAGGCCCCTAAACGCATAGACTTCTACACTTTTAGGACACGTGCATCCGATTTCAGCCAAACCTCCTTAGTTGCCTCTTAGGACATGCGTGTTAGGTAACAGTTGTTCTATTCTTTACACCCCAAATTTGGACCCCGGTAACCACTCGGGCGACATCGTTATTATTCTTTACTCCCATTGCGAGCCCCAGCAACACACAGGTGGCTGCGGAAACAATCACTGGAGTCTCTGGAAAAAATGCACTCGTGAACAGAACGCGGTATCCGGATTCAAACCCAGGATCTCCGGAATGCTAAAGAAGAGTCTTATCCACTTGGACACATATTTGACAATAAAGTCAATAAAGACATGTATGTGAAGAGGGACCGAGTTAGACAGGAAAAACCAGGTACAATGAGGTCACGTCACTCCTTCGCATGTAAATACCTTTCTTAAATAAGGCGGAAGTTAAACATAACGCGGGTCGGGTACATATTCTAAGAAAGAGACACTTATTCCAGCCAATGAAATCTTAGCTTAATGGGATCTGACCAATGAAATCTTTGTAGGCGTGGCTGTGTTGTTTGAGGAACGATGACAGAAAACACAAAGAAACAGAAGCTCTTGAAATGAAATGCTTGAGAAAGGCAGTGAGGGTCACCAGAAAAGATAGAATACCAAACGAGGACATCAGAAGCATTCACAAAACAGATGAGACTGGAGTAAAACTATTTGATTGGCAAAACACTTATTCACAAAACAGATGAGACTGGAGTAAAACTATTTGATTGGCAAAACACTTATTCACAAAACAGATGAGACTGGAGTAAAACTATTTGATTGGCAAAACACTTATTCACAAAACAGATGAGACTGGAGTAAAACTATTTGATTGGCAAAACACTTATTCACAAAACAGATGAGACTGGAGTAAAACTATTTGATTGGCAAAACACTTATTCACAAAACAGATGAGACTGGAGTAAAACTATTTGATTGGCAAAACACTTATTCACAAAACAGATGAGACTGGAGTAAAACTATTTGATTGGCAAAACACTTATTCACAAAACAGATGAGACTGGAGTAAAACTATTTGATTGGCAAAACACTTATTCACAAAACAGATGAGACTGGAGTAAAACTATTTGATTGGCAAAACACTTATTCACAAAGTACTGTAGTTTTACAAATTACAAAATACAAAACGTTTGTTTTTGGTCGTCCATTTGTTTTTTTAAATTTGTCACTCTTGTTGTTTGTTTGCTTGATAAAGGCCTTGTTGGTCGAAACGTTGCTGTATTTTGTCATTGTTTTTGTAATTTGTAAAACTACAGTACTTTGTGATTACGTGTTTTGACATCAAAGCAAGTGGACATAACTTCATGCACCAAATACATTGAAAGACACTAAACGCAGTAGCCTACCAGCTGGCACCATTACTACAGCACCCAAAGATCAAGATGGAAGTAAAAAGACAGATGATAAAAGTATTTTTCTACCAACACTATGTTCATCATCATCAGGTGCCGAGTCGGCTTAGCGTAGACGATTATGGATATCCCCAAATCTCTGTTTATGGTGTTTGCTATCATCTCAGATGTTGACGCTCTACCGTTCCATGAAGTCAGGCTATCCAGAATTTCTCTCTCTAGATTCCTCTGTCTCGTCTACCCTCAACTTTCCCGGTTGTCACACTGTGTGACCAGTGCTAAACTTGGTTCCTGATAACAACACACCACAGAAAGCTCACCACGTGTGAAATGAAATACTTGAGGAAGTCAGTGGGGGTCACCAGGAAAGATTAACTACGAAACGAGGACATCAGAAGCAGAGTGGGCATAACTTCTTGCACCAAATACATTGAAAGACAACAAACTAGGTGACATACCAGCAGGCACTATTACTACAACACCCAAAGATCAAGATGGAAGTGAAAGATATGATAAAAAGTATGTTTCTACCAACACTTTGTTACCAGTGTCAAACTTGGTCTCTGACAGCAACACACCACATTAAGCTCACCAACACTTTGTTACCAGTGCCAAACTTGGTCTCTTACAGCAACACACCACATTAAGCTCACTACATGTGAAATGAAATTCTTGAGGAAGGCAGTGGGAGTCACCAGGAAAGACAAGACTACGAAACGAGGACATCAGAAGCAGAGTGGGCATAACTTCATGCACAAAATACATCGAAAGACAACAAATGCAGTGGTTTGGACATTTAATGAAAATGGAATACAAACGACCACCAATAACAGCATACAATAAAAGAGATCAGGTACTAGAGCCAAGGGAAGACCGAGAAAAAGATGGATAGATACTATCAAGACCACACTAAAGAAACATGGATGATACTACAAATAAGAAAGAGAAAATTGAAGTATTTTGGACATATAAAAAGACACGAAGGGCTGGAGTAGACCATCATGGAAGGAGACATACCGGCAAAGAGAAGACGAAGAAGACCACGGAGAAGATGGATTCAGGATGTAACTGATGGTTTGAACATGACGGCTACAGAGGCGGGACATCTGGCCTAAAAGAGAGAAATTCCGGAGGACTGTTGGGGGAGGGGGCAAAGTTCTGCTCAGGTAAAACTATTTGATGATGATGTGAAAATGCACATGCCGAAAGGGCTCCCAGACCCCTGAACACATCATTCAAACATGCCCACTTCTCATTAAGAATCTACTTCTTCAAACGCTCCATATCGACCACTAGTTAACCACTCTGTGTTTTGTATGTGATCTGAACCTAAGAGCGAGTGTACGTTGTGTCAGTTATGCGTCTACAAGTAGACACGCACATCCGATTGCTGCGATGCTTTTGAGGTACTGCAAGACTACCAACTGCTAGCAAGACTGCCAACTGCTAGCAAGACTACCAACTGCTAGCAAGACTGCCAACTGCTAGCAAGCCTGCCAACTGCTAGCAAGACTGCCAACTGCTAGCAAGACTGCCAACTGCTAGCAAGACTACCAGCTGCTAGCAAGACTGCCAACTGCTAGCAAGACTGCCAACTGCTAGCAAGACTGCCAACTGCTAGCAAGACTGCCAACTGCTAGCAAGACTGCCAACTGCTAGCAAGACTACCAGCTGCTAACAAGACTGCCAACTGCTAGCAAGACTGCCAACTGCTAGCAAGACTACCAGCTGCTAGCAAGACTGCCAACTGCTAGCAAGACTACCAGCTGCTAGCAAGACTGCCAACTGCTAGCAAGCCTGCCAACTGCTAGCAAGCCTGCCAACTGCTAGCAAGACTACCAACTGCTAGCAAGACTGCCAACTGCTAGCAAGACTGCCAACTGCTAGCAAGACTGCCAACTGCTAGCAAGACTGCCAACTGCTAGCAAGACTACCAACTGCTAGCAAGACTACCAACTGCTAGCAAGACTGCCAACTGCTAGCAAGCCTGCCAACTGCTAGCAAGACTACCAACTGCTAGCAAGACTGCCAACTGCTAGCAAGACTGCCAACTGCTAGCAAGACTGCCAACTGCTAGCAAGACTGCCAACTGCTAGCAAGACTACCAACTGCTAGCAAGACTACCAACTGCTAGCAAGACTGCCAACTGCTAGCAAGACTGCCAACTGCTAGCAAGACTACCAGCTGCTAGCAAGACTGCCAACTGCTAGCAAGACTGCCAACTGCTAGCAAGCCTGCCAACTGCTAGCAAGCCTGCCAACTGCTAGCAAGACTACCAACTGCTAGCAAGACTGCCAACTGCTAGCAAGCCTTAGAAACGAAACCTGGCCAGAAAATACCGAGTACGTAGGGTAAAAGTCCCTAAAAACAACAGCAGAATTCATGAGAAAATCTGGTACATCAGTTTAGCGGGAATCGCAAGAGAGAGAGAGAGAGAGAGAGACAGAGAGAGTTACTAGGGTTGCTTCCCTAGGTCCTATATCTGTTGCCTTGTGGGGCGCAGTGGTACTATTCTTTGCCTCTCTTGCCGACCCCGGCATTGCATGAGCGATTTTATAACTCAAATACGGTCATGTGAGACTACACTGAAAGTGAAATTGTCTGGCACATGCGAGGACATCCTTCTGGCATTCTTAAAGGCAAATCCTCTCGCTGTTTTTAGACCTCTGAGCATAGAAAGCTAATCGCAGCAGAAGAAGAATAAGTGCTCCTCTTCTTCTTCTGCCTTTGCCCAATGTAAATTCAGGCGTTAGGTGTTTCTGGCTGATTTTTGCATGTTAGCTTGCTTTACCATTTGACTGATGTCCCTCGCCATGCAGGCAGGCTTCCGCCGACGTCTTCAGAGGTGGTAGAGTGCTCCTCTGTAAAACCACTTTATTGTTTCACAATAATTTCCCCCGAAATATAAATAATATTTAGCATCAAACAATAAATCACGTTTAACGTGACACTTGTCACATCTAGTGTCATGTTCATAGTCACGCTGGCAATGAGATCATTCCGTCATGTGACACCCCCTCTCAATGACTAAAAATAACTTCGATATTTCTTACGTTCGTCTAAATTGGCTACAACACATCGTCACGTTCTGCGCATGACTAACATATTGGTGTTTTTTTTACAGTATCCGTATCCACTTCCGATATCAACATGATTCATCAACATCTAGTGCTATGCCAGCATGCATAGATTATCAAGCTCTTTCACAACTCGCTCTGTCTCTTTTTCTATTTACGAGTTGTGACGCGGTTTTTGTGTGTGGAAGGAATGGTGCCTGAAAGAAGAACAAGAAGAAGACATAGAAGACGATGGGTGTAAGATATCATTGACGATCTGAGAATGATTGCCGCTGACGCCAGCCAACTTGCACAGAAAAGAGAGTTTGTCATGGGAGCCAAGTTCCGGAAGGGGCAAGCTACTTGATGATGATGATGCTGTTTTAGCGCCGTGCCATGATGTTGATCATGAGGAGCATCTAGTCGGATGGATTAGAGTGTAGGCTTCCATTAGAAAGAACTGGATTCTCTCTCTCTGCAATCCCGCCCAGACTGATGAACCAAATTTTATCATGAATTTTACTGTTGCTTTTAGGGCCTCCGTCCTCCGTACAGCTTCTCACGAAGCTCTGTTTTATCTGGCTAAGTTTTTCTTCTTAGGTCTGCTAACAGCTGGCAGTCTTGAAGTCCTCCGTACAGCTTCTCACGAAGCTCTGTGTTAATGGGCCACGTTTCTTTTCTCAGGGCTGCTAATCAGCTGGCAGTCTTGCAGTATGTGCTCTGCCGCCATGTCCGCCTTTCCACAGTGGCACAAGAGAACTGGGTTCAATCCCCAGTAAAGTCACGGATTTTTTAATGTAGGGGACATAAAGAACAAAAATCATAACATAAACAGTCATGTGGCCATTAAATTCCTCAGGACCCCCTCCCACCCTGTCCTACACCGTCATAAAAGAGTTCAGAAAAGTACCTGCTCTCTATCGATGTTAAACTGTCTACCACCCATTCTTGGGGGATCGCAAAGGAGCAAGAATGGTAACACTGCGACCTACAAGGCATGTCGTAAGAGGCGAATGAGGTAAGGGCCTAGGGAAGCTACCTAGTAAATAAATAGCGTCACAGAAATAGGATGCGCTGGCCTACTAGTAGGCGCATAACGTGCACACCATACAATCGCTCTATGTTTAGATCACATACATATAACAAAGAGTGATTAACAAGTGGTCGATATGGTGCGTTCACATAAAAAGAAGAACGGTGTGTTCTTGTGTGTGTATACACAGTGTGTAGTTGGGCGTCATTGTTTATTTACACACGCCTACTTATTCTCCGTGTTTGTTACGACAAGTTACGACAAAACTATGCACACCAAATGTTGTCATTTATGACCCCAAAATCCCCCACCTTATCTTATCTGAAGTTATCTACCCTGCTACACAGCACAGCATCGTTAAAACAAGTGTCTGGGAACAGGAACTCGGTTTGTAAACAATCAATCTACAGGCGTTATGACAGCAAACATATGAAACTGTTTCAGGATATCACGATTTGCAACATACAGTGGTTCTCAAGAATTTAGACATGGCCATTGAGCCATTCAACGCATAGATTGCAAACATTCATAAATTGGTGTCTGCACAGAATAGATAAACGACTCTCTCTCGCGATCACCGCCCAGACCGATGTACCAGATTTCCCCATACATTATATTCATGTGGAAATCTAATTCATGCAGCCTTAACATTGGTGTGTTTTACGTCACATCTTTAGCGGAGCTCTGGTGCTTATCCTTCGGCGATGTGTCCGGTTTCAGCCAGCGTTTACTCGGTTTGCTCTCCGTTCTGTAGCCATCTAGTGTTTTTTACGGTGTGGATAGTTAGCCCCACGCCCGACCTTCTTAGTCGACTCTTACGACATGAGTGGCAGGTAACAGTGGTTCTATTCTTTACACCCCAATTTGGGCCCCGGTAACCACTCGGGCGAAATAGATAGACTAAGATTCCTTCCTTCCTTTCGTTCGCTTGAAATATTGTCTATATATTCAATGTTGTCTCTTGTATCCTTCCTTCCTTTCGTTGGCTTGAAATATTGTCTATACATTCAATGTTGTCTCTTGTATCCTTCCTTCCTTTCGTTCGCTTGAAATATTGTCTATATATTCAATGTTGTCTCTTGTATCCTTCCTTCCTTTCGTTGGCTTGAAATATTGTCTATATATTCAATGTTGTCTCTTGTATCCTTCCTTCCTTTCGTTCGCTTGAAATATTGTCTATATATTCAATGTTGTCTCTTGTATCCTTCCTTCCTTTCGTTCGCTTGAAATATTGTCTATATATTCAATGTTGTCTCTTGTATCCTTCCTTCCTTTCGTTCGCTTGAAATATTGTCTATATATTCAATGTTGTCTCTTGTATCCTTCCTTCCTTTCGTTCGCTTGAAATATTGTCTATATATTCAATGTTGTCTCTTGTATCCTTCCTTCTTTTCGTTCGCTTGAAATATTGTCTATATATTCAATGTTGTCTCTTGTATCCTTCCTTCCTTTCGTTCGCTTGAAATATTGTCTATATATTCAATGTTGTCTCTTGTATCCTTCCTTCCTTTCGTTCGCTTGAAATATTGTCTATATATTCAATGTTGTCTCTTGTATCCTTACTTCCTTTCGTTCGCTTGAAATATTGTCTATATATTCAATGTTGTCTCTTGTATCCTTCCTTCCTTTCGTTCGCTTGAAATATTGTCTATATATTCAATGTTGTCTCTTGTATCCTTCCTTCCTTTCGTTTGCTTGAAATATTGTCTATATATTCAATGTTGTCTCTTGTATCCTTCCTTCCTTTCGTTTGCTTGAAATATTGTCTATATATACAATGTTGTCTCTTGCATCCTTCCTTCCTTTCGTTCGCTTGAAATATTGTCTATATATTCAATGTTGTCTCTTGTATCCTTCCTTCCTTTCGTTTGCTTGAAATATTGTCTATATATACAATGTTGTCTCTTGCATCCTTCCTTCCTTTCGTTCGCTTGAAATATTGTCTATATATTCAATGTTGTCTCTTGTATAAACTTCACTTTCTTTTGTAGCTCATACAGAGGTCCGTATAGTTTTCTGTCGAGTGTTGTTTCGTTAGGCCAGTGAGTTTGCCTCAGTATATCATATTCGGGGCAGTCTTGAAGTATGTGCTCTGCAGTCTGATGTGCCTGTCCACATGTACACATGGCTGAACTGCCTATCCTGAATTTTGTATACATGTGGCTACGGAGTCGATTGTGTCCTGTTCTAAGGCACAGAATGACAACTTGTTCCAATCTGCTCATATTATAGTAATCGTCTTGTGTTGGTATTTGTGGCTTTCTGATTGAGATGGTATGGTAGGGTCACAAATGAGGAACTTATGGAGATAGTATTATCACTATAAGGAAAGACTGCAGTAAAATTCACGTAAGTGTTGACCGAAACGGTCACTAAGCATTTTGCCAGTTTCGCCTATATATGCCTTGTCACAACGTTTACAAGTGATGACGTAGATTATACTACGGGACTCACGTGTAAAACCATCATCAATAACAAAAGTGACTTTAGGAAAAGATACAATACGGATCTGTATCACATAAGCACATGTATGGCATCGCCGATGGCCACTTATGGAGAGAACAAGACGTATTTCAGTGAACCAAGAGGTTAAAAAAAAAAACCGATGGCGCTGGATAGGACACACTTTACGAAAACCTGAAAGGAACAGTGGCGGCTCAGCATTAAGGGTCAGTGGGACCTGGCCCCACCAAAAATAATGTGTAACGTATATTTATTATTTTATAAATTAAAATACGACAACCGAAAACGATGATGTTTCCGAAAATATTTGTCTGGCCCCACCAACAAAAATGATCACGATCCGCCACGGGAGGGAAATATAACAAGAAGGGTCCTTTCCTGGAAACCCGCAGGGGCAGCGAAAGAAGGGGAGACCGTGAAATACATGGAGGCGAGATTTGGAGGCAGATATCAACAATATCAAGAAGGGCTGGAGGGAGCTGCAGGAGGTATACTGTGCCACCTTGAATACTGTGCCACCAACTGACATACTGCTTCATAGAGGCAACCCATCTCATGGTTTAGACGAGCATACGAAGCCGAACGCAAAGAAGAAGAAGAAGAAGATATATGCAAGGGACGACTATTTGTTTTTTTTTTTTTTTTTTTTTAGATCCAGAAGCACTTGAGCTTATTAGCTCTTCGGCTCGGTGCCACGAACACCGTAAATCTGGGAAATCTGTGGCTTTTCTGCCATCCCACGGAATTGAACCCGCACACACAGAGGGATAGTCACCCGTAGTCCAACGCGCTACGAACACGCTGGGCAGACGGGCGAGGGACGACTATAAAATCAACGACTCGTTTACTGTGGTTAATGGTGACATCCCGAAAAGGTGAGATATGCCCACGATTTTCACTTCATTAATGATTTAGAACGTGAGTCATTCCTTGTTGATAAACTAGATTTGAATTGTGACTCACCAACTGACTCTTCATGTGTTCGAATTTAACTTTACTGTCACAAACAATGTTGACTTTTGATACATCATCAAATCAGCTGGTCAATGTCCTGGTTCATATACCTCGTGAGAGAGTGTTTGTGTTTGAATCATTGAGTAGCTATTTCGTTATCGTTGCCGTATGCTTTCATTTCTTCTGTTTCATCATCTTTTTGTTTGTTTGTTTGTTTGTTTGTTTGTTTGTTTGCTGTTGTGGTTTTTTCTTCATCGTTTTCTACTTCTTCTTTTTGATCATCATCTTCTTCTTTTGTTGTTCTTCTACTACCACTACTACTATTACTACTACTACTACTACTACTATTACTACTACTACGGCTACTACTACAGCTACTACTACTACTACTACTACTACTACTACTACTACTACAACTACTACTGATATTACTACTACTCTACTAGCTGCTACCACTAGCTGCTGCCACTACTCTGCTCTGCTACTGCTACTACTATTACTACTACTACTCTATTACTACTACTACTGCTACTACTACTACTGCTACACTGCACTACTACTACTACTACACTGCTACTCTACACTACTACTGATATTACTACACTAGCTACTACTGCTACTGCTCAGCTACTCTGCTACTACTACTACTACTACTGCCTACTGCAGCTACTGCTGGTTATGCTACTACTGACTACTACTGCAAGCTGCAGCCTCTACTACTACTACTGCTACTGCACTACTGCCACTGCTGCTGCTGCGTTTGCTGCTCTATCTACTGCTACTCTGACTACTACTACTCTACGCGCTGCTACTGCTCTACTACTCTAGCTGCTACTACTGCTACTACTGCTACTCTACTACTCGCTACTGCTAGCTACTGCTACTACTGCTACAGCTGCAGCTGACTGACTGCTGCTGCTACTACTAGCTACGGATACTACTGCTACTACTACTACTGCTACTACATCTACTACTGCTACTTACTACTACTACTACTACTGCTACTGACTGCTTACTGCTACTAACTGCTCTACCTACTGCTACTGCTAACTGCTCTGCTACTACTACTGCTACTACTACTACTGCTACTACTACTACACTACTACTACTACTACTACTGCTACTGCTACTACTACTACTCACTCTACTACTACACTACTGCTACTGACTACTCTACTATACACTGCTACTACTACTACTGCTACTATTCTACTCTACATACTGCACTACTAGCTAACTACTACTACTACTACTCTGCTACTACAACTACTACTCTACTACTACTTCACTACTACTATTCTCCTACTACTACTAAATATTTCTACAACTACTACTACTACACTCAACTATTGCTCCAAGAACAACAACAACTACAGAGCACATGACCCCCACGGACAGAACGTTGGACAACGCTAATGTACATGTTAAATTAAAAAAAACACTAGATAAGTATTTGAGGAACTCGAGGAGACAAAAAAGACATCATATATCGCTTCAAGTTTGGATCCTTTTTGGCACGTGCATTAGTTTTAGGAAGGAGAAGATGGAGATATGTTGTGCATACTTTGAGAAGTAAAGATCACAGAATGCCAAAGCAGGCATTCTTCTTCTTCTTTGCGTTCGTTCTTTACGACCAATTTTAATCACTCTTTCTGATATATTTGATCTTTGCCAAGAACGTGTATACGTTCCACATTGGTTTGATAGGCCCCTAAACGCATAGACTTCTAAACGTTTAGGACATGTGTATCCGATTTCATTCAAACCTCCTCAGTCGCCTTTTACGACATGCATGGCAGGTAACAGTGGTTCTATTCTTTACACCCCAAATTTGGGCCCCGATAACCACTCGGGCGGGTATGGAGATATTACTTATAGGCTTTATCGTGGCGTCTGATAACATAAGGCCAGCGGGCTCAGGTAAAGATTCAAGGAAATAAGGCCACAAGCGTCACGTGACATCTCATTCCAGAATTGTTGTATAAAGACGAATTCATTTTAAAAACAACATAACAGGTTAAATTAAGGTTATATTATGTTACAAGTTAAAGAGCAATGCTGCTCCGATACAATGGGTACAAAGCAAAAGGCCGGCCACGCAAAGATGGACCTCAGAGATAACAGAGGCGACGAAAGAGACTATCTACAAAGCGCATACTAGGGCCCGTTTTAGAAATCTCTTCCTGACCTGACGCTGTGAGGCATACAGGATTCGAGAAAGAAAGAAAGACAAGTTAAGTTTAACAATAAGGAATACCAATATTATTAACATTTTCATCAATAAATAACCATTAACGCATAGAATTGAGTGAAATTACAAAAAAAAACTTACATTGTTCTATGAAAACATATACAAAAATCAGTCCACTTTAAACAGAATGTTGGTATTCCCGTCTGAGCTAGTCGGCCTTATGTTGTCGGGGGCCAGAGACCTATGTAACGAATAACGATCTTCTTCTTCCTCTTCTCTTCCACCATTTACTTCTTTATAGAAGTGCTGGGGGAGGGGCGTAGTGATCTTATGTGTGCTTGTTTTAAGGCCCTTTGTAATCTGATATTAATGTTCGTAAGGCTGTTCTTGATGCCGTCGCTCCATTTTTTGCGTGGTCTTATACTGGCCAGTTTGAGAAGCTTTCATTTTGTGTTGTTGAGCGAGTTTCCCAGGACAGAGCGGTATGGAGATATTACTTGTAGGCCCTATGTAACGTATAACGATACAATATAAACATCTATGTATTAGCCAGTTTGAGAAGCTTTCATTTTGTATTGTTTATGTGTTTTTTTTTGGTAGGGCAATTTTCAATATTTCAATATCTTTCGTCACATCTACATTCCTTGTTGTTAATGAACCAATCTTAATGAAGATATCTAATATGTGTACACTTTTTGTTGTTCCCGCTATCTCTTCATTGATAAATGTTTTAGTTGTTAATATTTTTATTGCGTTGCCTGCGAAAAGTTACCAACAACACAAGAAAAGCTTACATTGTTCAACACAAGAAGGGGGTCTCTGTGGCTGAGTGGTTAAGCCCTTTGCCTTGTGAGTCGAAGGTCGTAGGTTCGAATCTAGGACCGCGGCCTTCTGTTCATGAGTGCAGTTTTTTCAGAGACCCTAGGATTGTTGCCGGAGCTACGGAGTTCGTGCTTTGTGCAATACTCTCGGCAGGTGGCGTGCCATTTCTGCGGAGAGGGACCGAGCTATATGGGGTAAAACCCGGTGCAGTCAATCCTTCGGCTTTAAAACCCTTTAAACACAAGAAAAGACATCATAAGAATAACATCAGCATAAGAAAGAAAGTTGGCACAAAACCGTGCTTGAATTACATAGATAAACAAAGAATGAAGTGGTTTGGCCACTTAATAAGAATGCATCCAAACTCCAAAGTATACAGAGTCTTCTACAACAGAACATCGGAAAGAAGGCAAGAGGAAGACCACGGAAAAGATGGTTAGATGGCGTAGCAGAATCCTGTGAAAGAGCAAAGATAACAATCACACAAGCCACCAGAACAGCGCAAGACAAAAACAGAAAACCACGACACTGGGCAACAACCCGGTAGCAGTGTGACGACAAAAGAAGAAGAAGAATATTTTTGTTTGATTGTCACATGAGAGAGATATTACTGTATGGCTCGGAAACATGGACAATGAACAAGCAGTTAGAAGACAGAATTGATGCATTTGAGATGTGGATATATAGAAGAATAGGCAGAGTTTCATGGACAGAAAAACAGACAAATAAACAAGTTTTAGGAAAACTAGGCATGAAGAAACAATTATTAAGAGAAATAAAATTCAGACAAGTAAAGTATTTTGGGCACATAAAAGACATGACACCATGATAAAATATTTACTAGAGGGGAAGTTGAGGGGGGAAGAGCAAGAGGAAGACCGAGAGATAAGTGGGAGGAAAACTTTAAGAAATGGACAGGTTACAGTCTGGCAGTGTGCAACACCAAGACAGAAGATGCTGGAGATTCATTGCAGCCAACCTTCAATGTGGAGACGGCACCTGATGATGATGATGAGATATTAATTTCGCTTCTGACTTTTTTCTCTTACTAATTCTTCTCCGTTCCTCGTGGAGCATAGGGTATCAACTGTTCTCCCGCCTGTGTGTTGTCAGGGTTAGCGGGGGAGCAAAGAATAGCAACACTGCGATCTACAATGCATGTCGTAAGAGGCGACTGAGGTAGTGACCTAGGGAAGCTATCGTAGTAAATAAAACGCATCGCAGAAATTGGATGTGCTGGCCTACTTGTAGGTGCTAACTCGCACAACGTACAATCGCTCTTAGGCTCAGATCACGTACAAATTACAAAGAGTGGTTAACAAGTAATCGATATGGAGCGTTCGTTGAGATAGAAGAAGAAAGAACAGTTTCTCTCCATTTGTCCAAGTTGGTCGTTTTTTTAATAGCTTTCCATTTTAGCTTTCCCTGAGAGCTTTCCGTGATAGCTTTCTGTGATAGCTTTCTGTGATAGCTTTCTGTGATAGCTTTCTGTGATAGCTTTCTGTGATAGCTTTCTGTGATAGCTTTCTGTGAGAGCTTTCTGTGATAGCTTTCTGTGATAGCTTTCTGTGATAGCTTTCTGTGATAGCTTTCCGTGATAGCTTTCTGTGATAGCTTTCTGTGATAGCTTTTCATGATAGCTTTCGATGATAGCTTTATATGATAGTCTAGCATGATAGGTTTTGATGATAGCTTTCCGTAATAGCTTTCCATGATAATGTGATAATAATAATATGATAGTCTAGCAATCCATCAGTTTCCCAAGAAAACTCCATCTCCAGGTTTCTATAGGACGTTTTATTTTCCGTTTTCCATGCGGGTTCCACTAAAGGTGCGAAGTGCTTGTCTGGTGACACAACAACGAACCGCCGCATCACATGGAGCTCTAAAACCTCTGCCCTATGTGCAGCCTTTGGCACGAAAGGAACAAACTAACTAACTATTCTCATTTGTAGCATCAGTCAGTATTTTGAGTTCTTTCTGGGTATCAATAACCAACTACTCCAAGATACAAGACAAGAGGCAATGAATGACATACTCAAAAAAGATGGAAATGTCTCGGACATGTTATGAGAATGAGACAAGAAATGCCTGCAAGGATAGCCATCACGTGGACACCAGAAGGAAAGAGAAAGAAAGGCAGACCACGGACAACATTGAGGCGCATGATGGAAGAGGAACTGGACACCACATCTCTGACGTGGGGCTCTGCGCTGAAGGTTGCACGGGACAGGAGAGCATGGAAAGTCCTTTCTGAAGCCCCATGTGTCACTAGGCATGACGGGATTAAGTAAGTAAGTAAGTAATATCTATGTGTTCTCTTCTCTGTCCGTTCTGAGGTATGTGTATCTTGAAAAGCAACAGTTTCTTAATTGTTTAATAATCAACACGAAAATTGTACACCATCATCAAGTAGCTTGTCCTGAGCAGAACTTTGCCACCCCAACAGTCCTTTGAAATTTCTCTCTCTCATAGGCCAGATGTCATGCCTCTGCAGCGGGCATGTTCAAACTACCAATTACATCCTGAATCCATCTTCTCCGTGGTCTTCCTCTTTCTCTCTTTGCCGGTATGTCTCCTTCCATGATGGTCTTCTCAGCCCTTCATGTCTTTTTATATGTCCAAAATATCTCAATTTTTCTCTTTCTTATTTGTAGCATCAGCCAGTTTTCTTTGATTTTGAGTTCTTTCTGGATAGATCTATTTGTTCTCTTCTCTATCCAAGATATACGGGGGACTTTTCTGTAACACTTATATTCAAAAGCACTTATATATTGTTCTACTGCTATGTTAATTGTCCATGCTTCACATTCATATGTTGTAACTGGGCATATGCATGCTCTTAGTTTTCTGATCTTTAATCAATTGTACATTCTTCTTCTTCTTCGAACCACTCTGTGTGATTTGTATGTAATCTGAGCCTAAGATCAATTGTACGTTATGCCAGTTATACCCCTACAAGTAGACCAGCACATCCAATTTCTACGCTGCTTTTTATTTACTAGGGTAGCATCTCTAGTTCCTACATTAGACGCCTCTTACGACATGCATTGTAGGTCGCAGTAGTACTATTCTTTGCTTCCCTTGCTGGGCCTGGCACCACATGAACGGATCGTACATACTAACATTTTTTCTTGTTATCGTCTTGATAACATTTTATGTACACAAATCTGTTATCAAATCTAGTACATATTTTTGTTATCTGTTTAACGAAGTCATGTGTTGTTTATACTGTCTCATTAGTAACTTGTTGTGTGTAGAATTTAGATGGAAATGGCGTTTGTGTCTTTCCGGAGTTCGCAAGGGAAGCAAATAGTACTAACACTGCTACCTACAAGGTAAGAGGTAAGAGGTAATTAAGGTAGAGGAATAGGAAGCTACCTAGTAAATGTTTTTATTTTATTTCCGATCCAGAAGCACTTGAGCTTTTCAGCTCTTCGGCTCGTTGCCATGGACATCGTAACCCTTCGGTTCGGTGCCACGAACACCGTAAATCTGGGGAATCTGTGGCTTTTTTTGCCATCCCGCGGAATTGAACCCGCACACAGAGGGATAGTCATCCGTAGTCCAACGCGCTAAATAAAAACTTCCGCCCGAGTGGTTACTGGGGCCCACATTTGGGGTGTAAAGAATATAACCACTGTTACCTGCCACGCATGCCGTAAGAGGCGACTAGGAGGTTTGGCTGAAATCGGATGCATGTGTCCTAAACGTGTAGAAGTCTATGCTTTGTTTTGTGTTGCTACATTAGCGACGGCCATATGCATTTTATGCGGAGCAGGTTTCTTTTTGTGGCGGTACGCGGCTGTTTCATTCTGGAATTAGTTCACACAGGAAACATTTCACAGTTGTTAGCATTTCGTGTGATTTTCATTGGCACAGGAACGGAGCAATTATGGGGTGACCCGTTGCAGTGAAGTTGGAACCGTACTTATGAACTATGAACTAAGAAGTCTATGCCTTTAGGTGCCTACCAAACCAATGTGCAACGTATACACGTTCTTGACAAAGCTCAAACATATCACACGAGTTATATTATGTTATGTTATGTTATGCGATCGACGTCATGGCACATTGGGCATTCCCATTCGTGCTCTGTCCTCCGTTGCAGCAGCCATCCCAAAGTCCATTTGCTCACAGTACCCATGAGAAGTTGATTAGTATCTCTACCACGAAGACGACACTGTCTGGCATGTCCAAACTCAACTCTTAATTCTAAGACTCGCCCTCGTGCCCAGCGTGTTCGTAGCGCGTTGGACTACGGGTGACTAGTCCTCTGTAAGTTCGAGTTCAACTCCGCGGACTGGCATAAAAGCTACAGGTTCCCAAGATTTACGGTGTTCGTGGCACCGAGCCGAAGGGTTACTATGTCCATGACACCGAGCCGAAGAGCTTCCAGCTCAAGTGATTCTGGATCGAAAAAAAGAAAAAAATTTCTAAGACTCGTTCGAATGTCTGAGACTCACCCATATCACATAAATGAGAGCGTACCGCATTAATAACTCTGTCCATACTTCTGCTCGCTTGAGTCGGGGCATCAAAAAATCCGATGTGCTGGCCTCCATCGAAAAATGGCACAACGTACAATCGCTCTTAGGCTCAGATCACATACACATCACACCGAGTGGTTAACAAGTGCTCGATATGGGAAGTTCGAGGAAGTGGATATACGTGTTACTGAAAAGTTCTCCGTATATCTTGGACAGAGAAGAGAACAAATAGATCTATCCAGAAAGAACTCAAAATCAAAGAAAACTGGCTGATACTAAATATTTTCTTCTTCTTTTGTCGTCACACTGTTACCGGGTTGTTGTCCAGTGTCGTCACACTGCTACCGGGTTGTTGTCCAGTGTCGTCACACTGCTACTGGGTTGTTGCGCACTGTCGTCACACTGCTACCGGGTTGTTGTCCAGTGTCTCACACTGCTACTGGGTTGTTGCCCAGTGTAGTCACACTGCTACCGGGCTGTTGCCAAATGTTGTGGTTTTTTAGTTTTGTCTTGCTCTGTTCTGGTGGCTTGGGTGATTGTTATTTTTGCTCTTTCACAGGATTCTGCTATGCTATCTAACCATCTTTTCATGGTCTTCCTCTCACCTTCTTTCCTGATGTTCTATTGTAGAAGACTCTGTATACTGTGGAGTATGGATGCATTTTTATTAAGTCGCCAAACCACTTCATTCTTTCCTAGATGCTACATATAACATGAGAAAATTGATGTATTTTGGGCATATAGAAAGAGACGAGTCGTTGGAGAAGATCAATATGGAAAGAGGCATGCGGGAAAGAAAAACTCCGCGGAGAAGATAGATTCAGGATGTAGCTGATGATTTGAGCGCGGCTGCTGCAGAGACATGGACATCTGACCTATCAGAGAGAGAGACAAAAATTCAAATGGATTGTTAGGGTGACAAAGTTCTGCTCAGGACAAGCTACTTGATGATGATGATGATGATATGGAAGTCACGTGTTGCTGTGTATTGTCACTAGCGACTCCCCTTTTTGTTGTGTGTCGCAAGGGACGTAATCTTGAGTGTCACCTGACTCTGTTATCTATCTCCCCTGATACGTCTTTGATTGCTGGGTAATCTGGGTCATCTCGGTAACCTTCATTGATGTAAACAATAATGACCCCTTGAGGTCACGTTAACGGCCTAACGTACGTGGGCTAATTTTAGGATCTTGTTAGTGGCCGATCCGTGTGATTAATTTCAACGTTTCCCCACCCCCACCCCCTTTCAACTACTTCTTCTTCTTCTTCTTCACCTCCTGCATCTTCTTCCTTTTCATTTTCTTCTTCTTCTTCTTCTTCTTCTTCTTCACCTCCTCCATCTTCTTCCTTTTCATTTTCTTCCTTTTCTTCTTCTTCTTCTTCACCTCCTCCATCTTCTTTTTTTTCATTTTCTTCTTCTTCTTCTTCACCTCCTCCATCTTCTTCCTTTTCATTTTCTTCTTTTTCTTCACCTCCATCTTCTTCCTTTTCATTTTCTTCTTCTTCTTCTTCTTCACCTCCTCCATCTTCTTCCTTTCCTCTTTCTTCTTTTTCTTCTCTACTTCCACCAGGGAGGGCCAATTCCTTTCCACATATGTGGAACTTTGACTGTGAGATTTGCCCGTGTTGCCGATGCCCACGAGGAGAAATAAAGAATACTAACACTGCGACCTACAAGGCATGTCGTAAGAGGCGACTGAGGTAGGGACTTAGGAAGCTATCCTAGTAAATAAAAGCGACACAGAAATCGAATGTGCTGGCGCTACTTGTAGGCGCGTAACTGGCACAACGTACAATCGCTCTTAGGCTCAAATCACATACAAATCGCAAAAAGAGTTGTTAACAAGTGGTTGATGTGGAGCGTTCGAAGAAGAAGAATTTTACTTTACCTCAAGGAGGTCCAATTCCTTTCCTCACATGTGAAACGTCGAGTGTGAGATGGAACGCCTAACATTTCTTGTACCCGAGTCGATAGGTGGACATTTACGCAGTAGACAAATACGTCCCACTTGTCTAGTCTTTAACAAGTATACGCCCGCCTGCCAGCATGTTCGTAGCGCGTAGGACGACGGATGACAAACTCCCTGTGAGTGCGGGTTAAATTCCGAGGGCTGGCAGAACAGCCAAAGGGTGTCCAAATTTACGATGTTCGGGGCACCGAACCGAAGGGTTACGCTGTCCATGGCAACGAGCCGAAGGGTTACGATGTTCATTAGCACCAAGCCGAAGAGCTGAAAGCTCAAGTGCTTCTGGATTGAAAAGACCCCAAAAATCAAAACAAGTATGCAAATCTTTCAAATGGCTAAAAGAGCATTAATTCCTTCGATATAAGGGAAGACTGCAGTAAAACTATGCAGCAATGGCGAAACTCATAATAACAAAGTACTGTAGTTTTACAAAATACAAACGCCCGTGTGGTTACCGGGGCCCACATTTGGGGTGTAAACAATAGAACTACTGCTACCTGCCATGCATGTCGTAAGAGGCGTCTAAGGAGGTTTGGATGAAATCGGATGCACATGTCCTAAACTTGTAGAAATCTATGTGTTTAGGGGCCTACCAAACCAATGTGCAACATAATACACGTTCTTGGCAAAGATCGAACATATCACAAAGATTGATTAAAATTGGTCGTAAAGAACGAACGCAAAGAAGAAGAAGAAGACAAAATACAAAAACAATAACAACTAGGTAACAGCCATCTGATCATGTTCCTCTGATGATCGAAGCCGATTTGCTCTAATCTAGAGAATCGTTTTATTTCTTCTTCTTCTTCTTCGATCGTTCTAGGCCTGTTTTAATCATTCTCATTGTGATATATAAACAGCCAAACATCAGAACGTGATGTACGTGCACCAGCCTTCAGCACCTATTGGAGCCCAGCTGCTTATCCTTCGGTGGGGTGTTCGTTTTCAGCCAGCTTTTGATTTACTAGGGTGAGCTTTCCCCTAGGATTCGATCAGCTTTGCCGTATTTTTGGGCTTTGTGATCTACGCCGGGACAGTGAGTTACGCTGTTTATGCCCGTTCTGACTGAGAAATATTTCTCGGGGCTTGTAAGCTTATCCTCGGACGGCGTCTTACTCGTATAAAACACCGTGTAAAGTATCGGCCTTCGCCAATGTTCAGACCCGAACTTCCTGTCTGATCCGTACATTGTCGGCCTTGCTTTACCGTACATTTTGAGTTTGATCCGGAGAAGGAACATTCCGGCCTTTTCTAGACGCGCATTGGTACGTGGCAATTTGCAATTAACCTCGAAAGCACTGGCATGGGGCCGAGTACAAACAATGTAGAGGGTCGTTTCAGTCGGCGCTATCAGCGTAACTGTGGATTTTGCGCTCGCCGCCATCACCCGCCCCAGTTATTCCGGGGATGTTAGTTACGACTGCAATCGAACCTTGCCCGGTTGCCCCAAGGCTGGCAATTCCGTTTGGCATCACCAACCTCAGTTCTTCCGGGGATGTTAATTTTTAATCGCACAGTACCTTGCACGGTTTTCCCAGGGCGGGTAGTTTCGTTATGCACTAAACGCAACTTGTTTTTTTGCGCTCGGCAAACTTTGCCCAGTACATGTATCTGCACCAGGCTACCGATGCGGGGTCAGCTGCAATCTTCTCTCGCACCAACACGAGGGTAGACTTTTATTCGTTACGGTCCTGTCTTATTTATTCTTGCCGACGGGCTGGCAATGTTTGCCCCTCCTCAGGGCTTCGAGCTTCGCCCTACGTGGGCATACGTTTGGTCACTGGATGCACCTCTCATCCATGTCAGAGACGTTTCGTTGCTGCTTCTTTGCGTTCAGGGACTTGGGCAATATCTTGTTGGACATCGGTCAGGAGATTTGTGCATTTTATTTGTATGTATCTTTATTGTATTTCCGTAATTGCACTGCTACCACTACCAGTAGTTTTCTCTCCCCGATCCCTGCCCCTCTTAGCCAGACCGGAACCAGAGTCTGTTTTCAGGGTCACCGCGTGGAGGTTGGGGGCAGGGTCTTGGTTAGCGCGCCCTCTCGCTAACCCTGGCTCATGTTACCACCATGACCTCATGAGCCTTTGACCCCGTTTTATTTCGTTATATGGTAACTTGCGACCTCATGGTTTCAACGCTCTACACTCCTATGCTTCTTAGTACTTTCTCTTCTCATGCCCTATATGTGTATATGTTAAATTTATATGTTTTATGTCTATTTTATTTTTTATTGTTTCTCTTCTTTCCCCACTTCAAGTTTCTTGAATTGATTTCGTTATTCATTTTTAGTTACAGATTTTCATTTTAGGGCCGTTGTGATGTTTCTGTCGTAGTTCATATGTAGTGTGCTGTGAAATTGGTCACTACTGTTGTATCGTTTGCTTCTTCTTCTTCTTCCTTGCGTTCGTTCTTTACGACCAATTTTAATCACTTTTTGTGATATGTTTGATCTTTGCCAAGAACGTGTATACGTTGCACATTGGTTTGGTAGACCCTAAACGCATAGACTTCTACACGTTTAGGACACGTGCATCCGATTTCAGTCTAACCTCCTTAGCCGCCTCTTTCGACATACGTGGCATGTAACAGTGGTTCTATTCTTTACACCCCAAATTTGGGCCTCGGTAACCACTCGGGCATATCATTTGCTTGATAAAGGCCTTTTGGTCGAAACGTTGCTGCGTATTGTTATTGTTTTCTGTACTTTGTAAAACTATAGTATTTTGTTATTACGTGTTTCCCCATTGCATTAATTCTGTCAAAAATCAACCAATAATATTCAAATGTTATTCTTTTTGTTTTCACGCAATTAATTCAGGTGTAGTGAGTTCGATACTATGGCATTTCTAACTGATTTTTGCTTGAATGCTTGATTTCCTTATCATCAATGTTCCACTTCAGGCGAGCTTTACTGCAACTTCAGATGTGCTTGTAATTTAGAGGTATTCAAATTCTGATTTAATATTTTCGTTAATTATCTCACACTTTCCGTGTTTTGTATGCGCGTTACGCACGCAAGCATACACACACACACACACGCGTATACATATGCACACACATACAAACACATGTGCACCAAAAAAACATACACAAATACCCACCAACACAGACTACCATCCACACACAGGCACTCATCCACACGCACATGTATACACAAAAACAAACAAACAAACACACGCAAACACCCCACCCATATACAAACATCTACACACAAACACTGACCAGCACACAAATACTGACCAGCACACACACATACACATACACACACTCACTCACACACACGCGCGCTATGCAGATGCACACACATACACACACGTGTACCAAAAAAACATGCACAAATACCCACCAACACAGACACCCATCCACACACAGACACTCGTTAACACACACACACACACATAAACACATATCCACACACACACACACACACACTTTCACAGAAATACCACATACACACACAAACACCCACCAACACAGACACACATCCACACACAAACACTCGCCCACACGTACAAACAAAAACAAACACACGCAAACACCCCACCCATATACAAACGTCTACACACAAACACTGTCCAGCACACAAACACACAAACACACACACACATATATATAAACAAACCCCCAAAAACCACACACACACTCACAAACAACATTTCATTTCCAGCTACAAAATTATTAATGATTACCCAAAAAAAATTTCAATTTCTGCTAAAAGTGATTAAATTTTAATCTGCTTCACCGTTTCTTCGTCCATTATGTATCCACTCCCTCTTCATTCTCCCCGGGCTCTCGTACCCACCGCCATAGCTGTTGTTCAGGAAATCACATCTGACGTGACATCAACATCACAAACCTGGTTTTGACAACAAACTGCCATAACAAATTAGCATAAATCTGAAAGGAATTAAACGTCACCCCCAGAGCATATCCTGCAGGACTGTCCTCTTCTGTGTGAGCTGAGAAGCAACATGTGGCCACACCCAGTCGACCTGAAAACTAAGCTTTGGGAAACCTGACAGACCTGAAGCTGTCTGCCCAGTTTGTGGTCCACAGTAAATTAAGCGCATGACCAGAGATCGCTGAAGAAGAAGAAGAAACGTCACCAAAATTAGCATTGCTGACGTACGGTCTTTGAGATAAAAAAATGGTCAGAACCAGAGATGAAGGTTAAATTTATGTCATAACGATAGTTTGTTTAGTTTTGAGAAATATAATTTTGAAATGCGTAGGTCATAATCTGTATCAAATGAAATCCCATGCTCGAGTTTTTTTTTACGAGTAGTTATATCTAGAGCCAGGACGTCCAAAGGAAACACGGAGAAGAAAGGTGGATAGAGAGTTGAAGGAGTGTGGCTTGACGTGGGAGACGGTTGGTAGAAAGGCAGCAGAACGTCAACAGTGAAAGTCTCTTGTGGAAGATTTATGGGTCAATCGGGACATGAAGAGGATATGGATAGATAGACCCAGAGCCGACTATAAACTTATAGGCCTTCGGACTCAGGTAAGAATTATGGGAAATCATACCCCAACTACACCACATGACCTCGTATTCCAGTATTGGTGTATATAGACGAATTCATTTTAAAATCAACACAAAATGCTAAATCGAAGTTATATTATCCAACAAGTTAAGTTTAACAATAAGGAATATCAATATTATGAATATTTGTCACCAATAAATAACAATAGACTCACAGAATTGAGTAAAATTGCGAAAAAGCTTGCAGTGTTCTATCAAACATCTATATTTTCCAGCTCCCTTCCCTGATCTAGGTCAGGGAACCCCAGTCAGTTGTCTGGCCTAGTTATCTAGAGTTGGCTGTATCCTATCGGAGCAGGACGATAAAACGTGGTTACCATGTTGATGTGTTGCGAGAAGTATGTTCATTTTGTAAAAGAACTGCCGTTACTGCTCATGGACTGCTAAAATGACTAATGTGGAAGTATTGAATGAGTTCAAGACACAGAGAAAGCTTATTCTCAATATAGAAGCTGTACGGAGATACGGAGTCCCTAAAAACAACAGCAGAATTTATGTGGAAATCTGTTTCCTAGTTCATATGTACGGTTCCTTCACTGCAACGGGTCACCCCATAATTGCTCCGTTTCTGTGCCAACGAAAATAACACAAAATGCTAACATCTGTCTCCTGTGTCGTGAACTAATCCCAGAATGAAACAGCCGTACCGCCACAAAAAGCAACCTGCACCGCATAAATGCATATGGCCGTCGCTAAAGTGTCAACACAAAACTGTTCATCACTTGAATTGCAATTCATGTCGAAGGGAACATCAATCACGACAAATTCCAGATTTCTGCACACACAATATCACTGCATACGGCAGATTGAGTTGGTTTGTCATAACCGCTGTCCGCCATTTTCTGAATACCCACAATCACAACAAACGCACAGTTGACACAGCAAAAATCATTCCATGTAACATTCATAGCTCACAGCGTTGCTCAAGCACTAACTCAGTTGCTCGTCAAACGAAACCAGAAAATACCCGACCAAACATGACGGAAATGCGCTAGCAAAGTCATGTCCAGAATCAAACAGTTCTGATTCTAAATCTGGTACATCAGTCTAAGCGGTGATCGCGAGAGAGATTCTCAAAATAAGAAAGAGACAGCTATCATCTTTCGGGCATGTGATGAGAAAGGAAGTTTAGGACACATTGTTACAACCGGTAAAATAGAGGAGAGACGTGACAGAGGAAAACAGAGATGGAAAATGATGGATAGCCTGACTTCATGGCACGGAAGAGCGTCAACATCTGAGATGATATCAAACATCAGAGACAGATTTGTGGAGATCCATGATCGCCTACGCCAGCATGCACGGCACCTGATGATGATGTCGCTACTGTCTATAATATCACGTTTTAGACGGTGTATGACAGGGAAAATATGACCAGGTTATGATTTTTTCTTTATGCCTCCACAGAAAACAACTAATTGGCCTTACCAGGGATAGAACCCGTGTAACCTGCTGCCTTGCAGGTAGGCTGGGGACAGCAAAAGGCTGACGGAGAGCGAACCCAGTAAACGCTGGTTGGAACCGGACACGTCGCCGAAGGATAAGTACCAGAGCTCCAAATGACGCTGAATGATGTGACGTAAAAATACGTTCTTGGCAAAGGCTGTTTCATCATCATCATCAAATAGCTTGTCCTGAGACAGAACTTTGCCACCCCAACAGTCCTCCGGAATTTCTCTCTCTCATATGCCAGATGTCCTGCCTCTGCAGCCGTCATGCTCAAACCATCAGTTACATCCTGAATCCATCTTCTCCGTAGTCTTCCTCTTCTTCTCTTTGCCGGTATGCTTCCTTCCATGATGGTCTTCTCCAGCCCTTCATGTCTTTTTATATGTCCAAAATATCTCAATTTTCTCTTTCTTATTTGTAGCATCAGCCAGTTTTCTTTGATTTTGAGTTCTTTCTGGATATATCTATTTATTCTCTTCTCTGTCTAAGATATACGAAGGACTCTTCTGTAACACTTATATTCAAAAGCACATATATATTTTCTACTGCTTTATTAAATGTTCATGCTTCACACGCATACGTTGCCACTGGGAATATGCATGCTCTTAGTGACTGTTTATATATCACAATAAGAATGATCAAAATGGACAAAAAGAACGATCGCGAGACAGAGAGCGAGAGAGAGAGAGAGAGAGACAGAGAGAGAGACAGAGAGACAGAGAGACAGAGAGAGAGACAGGAAGAGAGAGAGACAGAGAGAGACAGAGAGAGAGAGAGAGAGCAGAGAGAGAGCGAGAGACAGAGAGAGACAGAGAGAGACAGAGAGGACAGAGAAGAGAAAAGGAGAGACGAGAGAGACAGAGAAGACAGAGAGAGACAGAGACAGAGACAGAGAGAGACAGAGAGACAGAGAACAGAGAGAAGAGAGAGACGAGAGAGACAAGAGAGACAGAGAGAGAGACAGAGAGACAGAGAGAGACAGAGAGAGAGACAGAGAGACATAGAGAGAGACAGAGAGACAGAGAGAGACAGAGAGAGACAGAGAGAGAGAGACAGAGAGAGACATACAGAGAGAGACAGAGAGAGACAGAGAGAGAGAGAGAGACATAGAGAGAGAGAGAGACAGAGACAGAGAGGAGCAGAGAAGAGAGACAGAGAGAGACAGAGACAGAGAGAGAGCAGAGAGACAGAAGAGAGAGACAGAGAGAGACAGAGAGACAGAGAGATAGAGAGAGAGACAGAGAGAGACAGAGAGAGACAGAGGGGAGACAGAGAGAGAGACAGAGAGAGAGACAGAGAGACATGCAGAGAGAGAGACAGAGAGAGACAGAGAGAGACAGAAAGAGAGAGACAGAGAGAGAGACAGAGAGACAGAGAGATAGAGAGAGACAGAGAGAGACAGAGAGAGAGACAGAGAGAGACGAGAGAGAGAGAGACACAGAGACAGAGAGAACCTGTGTCTACCGAATTGGAGCCCGTGCTCTACTCTATTGGACTCCGAGATAAAAATCATTAACAGTTGAAAATCAATACGACAATGGAAGGGGATCTCTATGGAGAAGTGGTTAAGAAGTTTGCTTGTCAGTCTGAACATTGTGAGTTCGAATCCGGGGCGAATAACATGTGAAATTTACTGAGATCTTTAGGATTGTGAATGAAGCTACGGAGTTCGTGCTTTGTGCAACCCTCTGGAAAAATTCACCCGTGAACAGAACTGTATAGTCAGGATACGAACCCCCGACCTTCGGAATACAAGGGAATGGTTTGCAGCTTAGTCAAAGAGGCCACCGAATTTTTAAATGTGCAATCATTCAGTCTATATGTGCAATCATTCAGTCTATATGTGCAATCATTCAGTCTATATGTGCAATCATTCAGTCTATATGTGCAATCATTCAGTCGATATGTGCAATCATTCAGTCTATATGTGCAATCATTCAGTCTATATGTGCAATCATTCAGTCTATATGTGCAATCATTCAGTCGATATGTGCAATCATTCAGTCTATATGTGCAATCATTCAGTCTATATGTGCAATCATTCAGTCGATATGTGCAATCATTCAGTCTATATGTGCAATCATTCAGTCTATATGTGCAATCATTCAGTCGATATGTGCAATCATTCAGTCTATATGTGCAATCATTCAGTCTATATGTGCAATCATTCAGTCGATATGTGCAATCATTCAGTCTATATGTGCAATCATTCAGTCTATATGTGCCATCATTCAGTCGACATGTGCAATCATTCAGTCGACATGTGCCATCATTCAGTCGATATGTGCCATCATTCAGTCTATATGTGCATTCATTCAGTCTATATGTGCAATCATTCAGTCGATATGTGCAATCATTCAGTCTATATGTGCAATCATTCAGTCTATATGTGCAATCATTCAGTCGATATGTGCAATCATTCAGTCTATATGTGCAATCATTCAGTCTATATGTGCAATCATTCAGTCGATATGTGCAATCATTCAGTCTATATGTGCAATCATTCAGTCTATATGTGCAATCATTCAGTCGATATGTGCAATCATTCAGTCTATATGTGCAATCATTCAGTCTATATGTGCCATCATTCAGTCGACATGTGCAATCATTCAGTCGACATGTGCCATCATTCAGTCGATATGTGCCATCATTCAGTCTATATGTGCATTCATTCAGTCTATATGTGCAATCATTCAGTCGATATGTGCAATCATTCAGTCTATATGTGCAATCATTCAGTCTATATGTGCAATCATTCAGTCGATATGTGCAATCATTCAGTCTATATGTGCAATCATTCAGTCTATATGTGCAATCATTCAGTCTATATGTGCAATCATTCAGTCTATATGTGCAATCATCCAGTCGATATGTGCAATCATTCAGTCGATATGTGCAATCATTCAGTCTACATGTGCAATCATTCAGTCTATATGTGCAATCATTCAGTCGACATGTGCCATCATTCAGTCGACATGTGCCATCATTCAGTCGACATGTGCCATCATTCAGTCTACATGTGCAATCATTCAGTCTATATGTGCAATCCTTCAGTCTACATGTGCAATCCTTCAGTCTATATGTGCAATCCTTCAGTGCATTCAAATAATAGTGATGACTCTACAACCCCAAACAGACTGCGAGAATACCACCAGACCAAGTCAAATGTTATGTAGCTAGACAATAACACTATAATGGAAGCCAAAGAGGAATAATAAACCAACAAAGAACCGGAATCGCTAGTCGCCACACGCTTAGAGACATACTGAGGGGGAGATCGGAACACTTATGGACTAATTGGTTCAATGTGCAGGGATGATTATTAAACTCAAGTGTCAAGGATGTCCTTCTACATGGACATGACATGGACATGACATGGACATGACATGGACATGACATGGACATGACATGGACATTGAGCTGAGACATGGAGAATAACGTAGGGGAACACCAAAAAGTTGCAGATATTCATCAATAGATGCCTGTGCAGGATACTCCATCTGTGATGGTATGACAGGACTACAAACAGGGAACTGTGGGATAGATCAGGACAACGACAGGTGGAACAAGAGATAAGGAGGAGAAGGTGGCGATGGATAGGACACACACTGAGGAAACCTCCTAACAGCATCACAAGACAGATTTTCCGATGGAGCCCCTAGGTCAATAGAGGTAGGGGAAGACCCAGGAACTTCTGGAGATGGGAGTTGGAGACGGAATGCAAGAAAATGGGGAGAGAGTGGAGAGATCTGGATTTGGGCTTGGTTGCGGACCTATGCTTCCCTAGGGGTGAAGAGTGAAGAAGAAGCAGAAATGATGATCTGACGACTAAACTAAACTAAGAGACATACTGAGGTGGAGATCGGAGCAGTTATGGACTAATTAGAGCGATGTGGTAGAGGAGAAGATATACTAATCAACTTCTCATGGTTACGGTGAGCAAGTGGACTTCGTGAATGCTTCTGCAGTGGACGACGGAGCGAGCATGCATGGGAATACCCAATGTGTCAATTCGCTGGTCGAATAACATAACATTATCTTATCTTATCTATCTGCTTTTTGTTTTTTTTTCTATCCATAAACACTTGAGCTTTTCAGCTCTTCGGCTCGTGCCATGGACATCGTAACCCTTCGGTTCGGTGCCACGAACACCGTAAATCTGGGGAATCTATGGCTTTTCTGCCAGCCCGTGGAATTGAACCCGCACACACAGAGGGATAGTCACCCGTAATCCAACGCGCTACGAACACGCTGGGCAGACCGGCTATCTTATCTTAACCACATTTACCGTGAAGCGTCGTGGGTAGAGTTAGTTTTCTATCTTGTGCCAGGTGTGTTGCGCTTGACGTTGTCATTCCATGCTTTCACAGGGACTCCTATTCATATGTTGTCATATCGCGCGTGTGTTTCCGGTACTCGCAAGGGAAGCAAAGAATAGTAACACCGCGACCTGCAAGGCATGTCGTAAGAGGCGACTGAGGTAGGGGACTAGGAAAGCTACCCTATTGGTTATTGGTTATTGGTTACTAAACTGACGTCATTGCACTCCGGGCAAACCCATAGGTGCTCAGTCTCCCACAACAGATATCGAAGAGTATGCATACTGATGGTTCCTGTGGCTCGCTGATTAAACACACCTCTCACTCTGCCTCTCAGGCATCCAGTTCGACTTGAACAACGGGTAATTCCAAACTGCTTAAATCGCTTGATCGATTCAACATCGATTTTAGTGTCCTCATCCAACAGAGAGTCTCGAAGAGACCGAAGAATATCCCCTTATCCATCTTCAACTCCCCAACAATCGATGCTGTTGATGCAAGCCTGGCCGCTCTCTCATTACCATAAACACCTGCATGCCCAGGACAGTATATCCACGGAAGCCTCTGGAGGTTAGAAACTTCTATAGACGACATCCACTCATACCGAAACCTGCCCTTCTGGATCTTGCGAAGCATCGACTGAGAGTCAGAGACACCAACTGCCCCAATGGAGCTACCCTAGTAAATAAAAAGCGTCGCAGAAGTCGTATGTGCTAACCTACTTGTAGGCACATAACTGGTACAACATAAAATAGGTCGGATCACATATAGATCACACAGAGGGGTTAATAACTGATCGATATGGAAATTATGAAGAAGAAGAAGTGATCACAGGAAACAACGAATATAATCAGGAATATTCCTTTTTTTTTTTTTACTTTTTCTTCTTCTTTTGTCGTCACACTGCTACCGGGTTGTTGCCCAGTGTCGTGGTTTTCTGTTTTTGTCTTGCGCTGTTCTGGTGGCTTGTGTGATTGTTATCTTTGCTCTTTCACATGATTCTGCTACGCCATTTAACCATCTTTTCCGTGGTCTTCCTCTTGCCTTCTTTCCCGATGTTCTGTTGTAGAAGACTCTGTATACTGTGGAGTTTGGATGCATTCTTATTAAGTGGCCAAACTACTTCATTCTTTGTTTCTCTATGTAATTCAAGCAAGGTTCTGTGCCAACTTTCTTTCTTATGCTGATGTTGGTGACTTTGTTTCTCAATGTAATTCAAGCAAGGTTCTGTCCCAACTTTCTTTCTTATGCTGATGTTGGTGACTTTGTTTCTCAATGTAATTCAAGCAAGGTTCTGTCCCAACTTTCTTTCTTATGCTGATGTTGGTGACTTTGTTTCTCAATGTAATTCAAGCAAGGTTCTGTGTCAACTTTCTTTCTTATGCTGATGTTGGTGACTTTGTTTCTCAATGTAATTCAAGCAAGGTTCTGTGCCAACTTTCTTTCTTATGCTGATGTTGATGACTTTGTTTCTCAATGTAATTCAAGCAAGGTTCTGTGCCAACTTTCTTTCTTATGCTGATGTTGGTGACTTTGTTTCTCAATGTAATTCAAGCAAGGTTCTGTGCTAACTTTCTTTCTTATGCTGATGTTGGTGACTTTGTTTCTCAATGTAATTCAAGCAAGGTTCTGTGCTAACTTTCTTTCTTATGCTGATGTTGATGATTCTGTGTTTTCTTGTTTTTTTGTGTCTTTTTTACTTAATTATATAAATATGTCCAAGCATGTCTTTGTTTGTTGCCATTTCTAACTTCGACTTTTGTACTTTTCTGACGCAGACGACAAGAAGGATTTCCTTTGTTTGGGTTCTAGCATATAATAAGGAAAAAGGTATTGATCTTAGAATTATGGGATAATGGAGGGATCAGGTCTTCGCAGGATGAACATCGCTGGCTGAAGGCCACTGGTGTTATGTGTATATCGGTAGATGGTCTATGTGACGTATAGGTGAGGTGTTCGTCTCTTACATCAAAGGTACGATAAAATGAAGGTCCCGTGTTCAATTTAAACACTTAAAAGAAACCTTAGCAGTTCAAAATTAACAAGAGCAGGCTGGAAAGCCGCTGCCCGGGCAAAATTCATTACAAAAGATTAAAATTAAAATTCCTACAAAAATATCTTCACCATCTACAAAATTACATCAGGGGCCCTCGCCTGTGCTACAGAGTTTGTGCACTCCAGCTAAACACGTAATCACAAAGTACTGTAGTTTTACAAATTACAAAAACAGTGACAAAATACAGCAACGTTTCGACCAACAAGGCCTTTATCAAGCAAACGTACAACAGGAGTGACGAATTTTAAAGAACATATGGACGACTACATACAAACGTTTCTAATGAAAATCTGGGAATAAAACGAATAACGAAATAAATGTAACACAAAAACACACATAAAAACTAGAAATAGAAAGAAGAGAAACAATGAAAAATCAAGTAAATATATAACTTGAATACATGCAAATATGCCCATATAGATTACAAGGCATGGGAAGAGGAATAGTGAGCCAGCTATGATTACTGCAGTCTCATCTATTTTGTGAATACACTGTAGCTGAGATCTTCCTGTGTAAGAAAGAGATCGGAGCACACATGGTTACTTATCAAAGTGCAATGATGATGCACCTATAGTGAAGAAAGCAACTACAATGGAACATCTTCATTACATGTTTCCAGAAGACAGCTGGATAAGAATTTACACAGATGGATCGGCAATGGAGGCAGCCATGAATGGTGGAGCAGGAGTGTACATTAGGCATTCAGATGCTAACACTGTGTCTCTAGCGGCCCCTACTGGAAGAATATGTTCCAACTACAAAGCAGAACTCTTAGCCCTTCTGATGGCAGCACAGCACATGAATAAGCTGCAGGCAAGATGGTATTTCTCACAGACACACTGTCAGCTATACAAGCCATGGAGGCTAAATCCGCTGACAGCACAGTATAAAACCTAAAAAGAGAACTTGCTCAGCTTTCAGAAAAGGCAGAAATTCACTTGCAGTGGATTCCATCTCACTGTGGCATTGCAGGCAATGAGAATGCCGATGTCTTAGCTAAGGAGGGCAGTGCCAAAGAGGAAATTTACCAACCCTTGTCTTTTCAAGAGGTCAAAACCCTCATACAGAGAAAATCTGCAGTAGACTGGAAGACAAACACTGGATATGATTATGGAAAAGACTCCCTCAAAGACCTAAGCAGAACAGACCAGGTCATTATATTTCAACTACGCACAGGACACTGCAGACTCAACAAACACTTATATAGACTAGG
>CM036778.1:6348283-6350783 GCA_020796225.1 Arion vulgaris
ATTATCAGCCACGCCATACAATTTGTCTTCTGCGTTCTCACTAGATTGGGATTTCGGATTCTCTAATAAAGGTAGCCGTCTGCCTCAGATTGTCAGCCACGCCATACAGTTTGTCTTCTGCGTTCTCACTAGATTGGGATTTCGGATTCTCTAATAAAGACCGCCGTCTGCCTCAGATTATCAGCCGCGCCATACAGTTTGTCTTGGACGCTGGTGTAAGTGGCCACCTCTTTCTTCTCAGGTCTGTATACTGGGGGCAGTTCTGTAGGATATGTTCTGTTGTCATACTTGCCAAGCCAAAGTGGCACAGGTCGTTGGTGCCTATCTTAAATTTAGTGTACAGGTGGTGTCTCATTCTGTTGTGACCCGTCCGGAGGCGAAGTATAGCTGTTTGGTCCCTTCTGGACAGTTGGTAATTTCCATTATTCTTGTTTTGTTTTGGGTGTTCTTTATCCCATTTTGCTTTGTAGTGCCCTTTGGCGATGGATTTTGCTTCTTCATAGCTAACCAGGTTGTCATCTTGGGGCATTCCTTTTCCCCTCTTTAGCCAGTCTGTCAGCATCTTCATTGCCCTTGATCTTGCAGTGTGAGGGTATCCACTGGATTACTACCCTCTCAGATTCATGGGATAACTGGGCTAAGGTTGACCTGAGATCACTTAGTTCTGTTTTCCTTTCAGATTTCAGTGCTGAGATAGCAGACAATGCGTCAGTCAAGAGAACTATTTTTCCATGTATTTATTTCATATTTTGTAGTGCCATTTTTGCAGCTGCAATGAGGGCCTCTACCTCAGTCCTGAAATTGGTTGAAAACTTGCTGGTGGCCAGAGCTAAGGTTAGTTCTACTCCACTACATGTATACAAGGCATATCGTAAGAGTTGACTGAGGTAGGAGCCTAGGTAAGCTACTCAGGTAAATAGAAAGCATCGCAGGTGGTGCCAGGGTTCGCAAAGAGAGCAAAGAATAGTAACACTGCAACCTACGATGCCTGTCGTAAGAGGTGAGTGAGGGAAGCTACCCTAGTAAGTACAAAGCGCCGTAGAAATCGGATGTATGGGCATACTTGTTAGCTCATAATTAGCACAATGTAGAATCGCTCTTAGGCTCGGATCACATACAAATCACAAAGAGTGGTTAATAAGTGGTCCGTATGGAGCGTTTGAAGAAGAAGATGAATTATTATTGAACATATTCTACAACCTTTAACATAAATTAGCTTAACCGTTGTCTTGGCAACGAGACGCTGTTCTGAGTTGAAAATAATTTTTGTGTGTTTTTCGATGTTTGATGAAATTTCTTTCACAATATGTTTTTATTAGTTGTCCGTTTTGTTCTTTATTGTTGTTTCGTGTCTATGTCAGTCTTTGAAGATATGGAGATTTGAGATATGGATTTATACCAAAACATTAGCGTTTGTTCCCTACGGTTTACGGTTTTAATAGATGAAAATGTTATCCCCTCGTTCGCTGCTCTCATCTTAGTTTAAGTATTGTAGTAGTCTTTTGAAGGGGACAGACGATCTGCTGGTGGACAGGAAAAACTCTTCTTTTTTTTTTCTCCGATCCAGAAGCACTTGAGCTTTCAGCTCTTCGGCTCGGTGCCATGGACATCATAACCCTTCGGTTCGGTGCCACGAACACCGTAAATCTGGGGAATCTGTGGCTTTTTCTGCCATCCCGATGAATTGAACCCGCACACACAGAGGGATAGTCACCGTAGTCCAACGCGCTACGAACACGCTGAGCAGACGGACAGAAAAACTCTTTAAAGACACTCTTAAAGTGTCTCTGAAATGTTTATGTATAGACACCATGTCCTTGGAATCCCCGGCGTAAGATCGCCAAATGTGGCGCTGTAACAACACAAAAGGAACTCGCATAGTTGAGAATACTCGTGTCGGTGAGGCACAGAGAAAACGAGCTGCGCGAAAAGACAGAACACACAACACCCACATGTCCAACCTTGTATGAATAGAATAGAAGAATAGAAGCAATGCGACCTACAAGGCAAGTCGTAAGAGGCGACAGATGTAGGAGTCAAGGGAAGCTACCCTAGTGAATAAAAATGTGCTGGCCTACTTGTAGGCGCATAACTGGCACACCGTATAATCACTCTTAGGCTCAGATCACATACATATCACAAAGAGTGGTTTAACAAGTGGTCGATATGGAGCGTTCAAAGAAGAAGAAGAATACGGGGCCCAAATTTAAGGTGTAAAGAATAGAACCACTGTTGCCTGCCACGCATGTCGTAAGAGGCGACTAAGGAGGTTTGGCTGAAATCGGATGCATGTGTCCGCTAGGGAATGTTAATCCGAAACAAATGCTTGCAGAAAACGGATGCACCAGACTGTAAGACGCATAACATGGTGCAACGACCCCTCACAATGAGGAATTGGATAAGGTATTCTACGGTCGCCAATCTGCCTCGGAGATTTAGCCACGCAGTAAGAATGCAGATCTACCATCATGAGGGTTGTCAAAACTTGCTGCGGAGGGGT